>BGNK01001878.1:11936-125050 GCA_003297005.1 Symbiodinium sp. clade A Y106 | reverse complement strand
CCCCCCCCGGCCCGCCTTCCCCTGCCATCTCCAATTTTGCATTTGCTTTTGTAAACGAATCGTAAAACTAATGTAAAAAACATAAAAAAAGGAGCTGTGCGACTAAGATAATCCGAAGTGTAACAAACCATTAAAAAAACATAAACCAAGAAATCCCCGAAACATAAAGAAACCATAAAATATCTATAAACATAACTATTTGAGATCATGGCTCACCACGCACAACCCAAAGTCATAACGCTAACAACAAGGAGCTGGGGCTCCAGGAGACTGAGCACCGATGCACACCCGAAACCCTAAACCGCGTGCCTTGCAGCTCCGCAGGTCCAGAAACCGCACCGCGGCGATCAAACGCACATAAACGCACTACAGACAGGCCGATGCAGTTAGATTAGCTTCGACTAGGTTTCTTAACTTGCCTGGCAAGGCGGAACAGAGCAACAGCTCGCCTGCACACCAGAAGGAAAGTAGAGCCAGCCACGATAAATGTGTGCTTCCCTCCTCCACCCGGTTTCGGCCCAACACTGGATCGCACCTTCCCTTCTGCTGCTCCTTGTGCTAGTTCCACATTCGAACACTCTGCGGCCCACACCCTGCCTCCCAAACCCAAAAAGATGATGTGAGTGGTGGCGGGGGTACGCAAGGGCACGGAGGCGAGGCGGAAGACGAGACGAGCAGATGTAGGTCTGCCACGCGCCTCAATACAAGCCGGCCTCTCCAACCCAGTCAGAGGCTAGGCCTTGCGCCGCCAGATTCGAGCAACGCTTCGCAAGTGCGCGGCGAAGACGTTCGGGCGATGAGATCGCGAACGCAAGGAACCATCTCTGGGAGCTTTAGCTTTGGGTGCCATCGCGAGTGCAAGCTGGGCCATCTTAGCTCTGGGTGCCATCGCGAGTGCAAGCTGGGCCATCTCAAGGTCAAGCGGAGTCTCGAACGTACCATTAGGTGAAGCTACAGCTCCCACGCTGCCGACCCTCTCAACGTCTTGCCGGTTTGTCCATAATACCCTGAATCGCGAATCCAAGGGCAGCAAATATTTCCCATGAAGCCAACACTTTCAGAGATCGGAAAGCAACGCCCGAAGCCGCATTGCCGGCCCTATCCACCGCACCCTCTTGTACTCCACACGTGATAGTTCACTCTGACTGGGACACACTCTGCCCCAGGAAGGATTCGCACCCATTAGGATTGTCGGCTGCTTGGATCGGTTTGCAATCAAAATTTAATCCATGCGTACGGCCTTGAATTGGTCGGACCATCGCTTGGTCTCCGTCAAGTAGAACGTGCTCCTGGGAGGCTTCACCCCGAAAGGCTCTGGGCCTGCGCTGAGAGGGGCCGTTAGGGCAACGACGGCTTGGGCTCGTAGCTGCCGTACTTTGCTCCTGAAACTTCGCTTGGACTCGTGCCACTGGCATAAGAGTGCTCGCTCGCTCGGTCGCTCGGCAAGATGCCTTTCCAGGAGCGATGGCGCTTCGCAGGCTCGATCTGCGTGCCCTCTCCCCACTCGTTGTAGGAAGTGACCTCGAAACATTGAGAGAACATCGAACGGGGCCTTCGGCGTCTGCAGTCTGGGTGACCAGGCTGATACAGCATAGGGCCGACCTGGCTTCATGCCAGCCATCTTACCATCAACGTGTGCTGCCGTACCCATTGACTTAAGCTTTGCATTTTTCGTCAAGTCACTGCCCACTGCTGCGGACCACATGCGGTTGTAGTACCTCAAACCAGGTGCCGGAGAAACTTAAGCACGATTCCACGACAGAGTCTGCCAGGGTGAAGCTCTGTAGCGGTCAACTCTACTGGCGAGGCGTCGCACTCTCCGCCCTTCCTTTCTCGAATGTTGTGCGAATTCCAGGGTCTGACCCGGGTGTCATCGTACCTCAAACGCAATGCGCCGAAGAAACTGTGCAAGTTAGTTTTGTTTTCGCACAACATTGCAAAACAAACAAGCCGGGTGCACCCTGGACCGACTGACGGCACAAAAAGCTTACCAAGCTTGTTGAGTCTCCTCGGTCCACACGGATTTGAGATGGTTGCAGGCAAGAGCTGTCCAACGATTGCATTTGCAGTGGAATCTTCGCCAGTGCATGGCAGGTGAGCAGTGAGCACCAAGTACACCTTCTCTAGATTCTAGATCGCACACGCTAAAAACGAAACTTGAATCTTCGTGTAATCCGTGATTGGAAAACGTGTCGCTGAATCTTGGCGAGGCTTCGGTTGAGTGGCATTGAGGCATGCTTCGCTGCTCACCCGCGAGAGAAGTGTCCGAATGCTCGTCGGCGGAGTCACGTGCACTTCAACTCAGACGCTGGCGCTGCAGTGTCTTTCCAACTTTTTGTGTTGGATCCTGGCTGCCAGGAGCTGCGCATCCATGTACAAATTCGTGCAAACAGGCAGATTTGGGCAAGCTGCCTGGTGTGAAGCCCTCGGCAGCAAAGTAGGTGTACCTGGCACATATTCGTCTGCAGTGCTTCGGCATCCGAACGTCACGCTGGTCACGACTGTCAACCACCCTCACCGACAAGCCGCAGCATGGCCTAGTCCTTAAGCTCGGCCGATGTCGAGACAGACAGAGGGGAGGGGCGCTTTAGGTCCCTTTCGAAAGGGAGAAAAATGGAATGAAATGGAGAAGGGAACCGGGCGGATGGAAGGGGAGCAGAGGCGGAGGTGGAGCGATCCGGCAGAGGCGGAGGAGGGAGAGCAGCCTCAGAGCAGCAGAAGCAGGAGATTGCCCACGAAAGCTGGAGCGTCGGCTCGTCGGCTCGTTGCGGCTCACGGCTCTCATCGCGCGCTTGGACGCTTGGAGGGAAGGGGGGCACGCCCCGTCGAATCCTCCATCCTCTACGAAGCGAAGATCTTCTCGCCCACCGCCATTCCCAATCCACAAGCACCTTGTCAGAAAGCGCAAACTGCCTGCATCTGTCACCAGATTGAAGCAACACTCCGGCGGAAAGCTTTTGGATGGGGCGAGGCTTCTGTTCAAGAGTGACTTGAGTGAACCTGTTTGTACAACTTGGTGCTCTACATGCGGCCATTTTCAGCCACACACAAGAACTCCAAGGCAATGTGCAGAGTGAGACGTCATTAGCCCTTAAATCCCCTCTAAAATTCCATCAAACACAACTTCATGTGCACAAACGACCTCTTGGCAGAGGTCTGTGCATCCTTTCCACCGCACTCCCTTCGTACAGCTCACGGACAAGACTGTGGCAGCGTGACTGGCCTTGCAGCTCGATGCTGGCACCGTGACACTCTACCTGGTTGCACCGAGCCCCTCGCAGGGCTGAAGCTCTCGAGCTTGAGAACATCAGCTGGGGGCAGGAAGCTGATGCCTGGGCCTTGCCAAGCGATACTGAAGCTGGGAGAGACGCGCGCACACCCCGGCAAACACACGCCTGACGCTGGAAGAGCCGGAAATAGAGCCGGGCGGCGCATGGGCCCATGTCGCCACCCACCTATGTTGAAGTGACATGAAGACAGGGCGTTTCCTGTGCGGAGGCCAAGTACCTCGCCGCAGAGGCGCTGAAAAGCGCACCCTGCAGTGAGAGGAGCTCCTGCCAGAACGGCCGGCCACGCGCTCGCACCGATTTCGGTCAGAGCCTGAGAGCCTGAGCCTCCTTGGGCCTTGGAACCTCGGCTTCCATGGCGCAAAGAGACGGGCAATCAGACGGGCAATCGTCGTCTCCTCTGCTGGGAGCAAGTTCTCACCGTGCGGCCTGCGGAGTAAGGCTTCAAGCCTGAGCATCGGCGTCCTACGAGTAGCTGGACTCTTCTGAAACTGTCAGGCCCAGGCCATGGGCAGGCCTCACTCGCCGCAGAGCCTTAGTAGCTTAGATTGGCTTAGTATGGCTTAGTGTATAAACCTAACAGCGCCTCTTGCCAGGGAGCTAAAGGGGTCGCGGCACAGCAACGCCACCAGCAGCCGTGCCTCGAACAAAGAGAGATGAGAGGCGGCAGGAACAGCGACTCCACTCAGCTCCCTGGGGCCGGGACCAAATGTTGCGCCTCTGGCTTTGGCAGTCTCAGACAGGACAGAAAAAGGCAGAGAACACAAGACAACACCACAGAACTCACTCTTGCGCCGCTTGCACCCTTTCTGGCTCTGATTCAGGTGGGTTGCTCTGGCCACACCGCATCCGGGTCCAGCCCTTATCCACAGCAAAGCGCCATCCGATCCCCCCGTGAGTGAAACCCGAGCTCAGCCAAGCTTTGCACGCTGCAGAACTGCACGGAGTGTCTGCTCATTTCCCAAGCTGAAGATGCACTGCATGGCCAGCTCCTTGTCTGGCTAGAAACTTTCATCTGACACCGAGTGTCCCTTCGGGCATATTTTTCTCGAGTACAGTACAGCCTGAGTGCGGCACTACACGTCCAGCAGCCAAGTAGTCGAAAACGCCCGCAAGCAGCGGGCAGTCCTTGAATTCTTCACCCGTCCATGCATCGAAGGAAAGATCAATCCATGAGTTTGTAACACCTGCAGAGATAATTCAAGAGTCCTCATAGCCGAGACCATGTGACCGTGGGCACACCTTGCCAAGCGTTTATCTCCCAGAGCCGGAGGCTACAAGCCAGTTTCCCAAAGGCAAGAGGCCTCTGGCATGAAACCCGGCCTCAACACTGCAGGTACTTACATCAGAGTAAGGCGCAGTGAGCAAGCTTAAGAGTTTAGGGCACTGACTCCGCCATCAAGGCACCTGGAGTCACCTAACGTAGCGACACGGGGTCCAAAGCTTACGACCCACGAACAGCACAAACCCGCAACCTGGGTTGCTCGCCTCTGTGGCGGCGTCTTTGGCCGTCTTGGCTGGTGGATCGTTTTTTGCTTCTCTGGGCGCATCTTTTGCTTTCGAAGCTTTCGGTGGAGACATGCGGCCAGCCTCAGAAGAAGAAGCTCGAAGGTTGGGAATTGAGCGGTGCAACACATGCACGGTGGCGCTGAGGACAGTTCCCCCGACCGCGGCGGCATCCTGATGGCGACGACTCAATCTCTCAAAGATCTGACAGGTGAACAGGTGACACAAGCCGGTAACCTTCTGATTTTCAATTCCAGTAGACCCGTCGCCAGTTTTTCAGTCTGTCAAGACAGCTGCCGTGCCAATACCTTGTTCAACAATACCTTATTCGACGTCAACTTCATCGTAACGGCTTCGAAACTTGAAGCGAGCCTGAAATCTGCTAATGTACTTTGCCGTACTTAAAGCGGAACTGGTAAATGCATCCATTTCGTTAGTTCGTTAGACGATCTGCTCCAACAGTATCAATGCACAGAGGGCCCAGACCAGAGATGGTTTGCCACCTCGTTTGTTGATTGTTGTCTGCCAGACGGCCCTGTTCTGCTTCCAACCGCGGACATCAGAGCTCAGATGTTAATTTCGAAGAGTGAACAGCCCTACAAAACACAGCGAACCGAAGCCGTCTCTCTTGTTCACATGAGCGCAAAGCAAGCGATCTCGCCAGCGATCTACGACCTGCGACCTCTCTGATTTCAGCAGATTCCTGCCTTGAGCATGTTAGGCTTCGCAAAACCTTAGCATGCCTTGTGGTCGAGTCCGTACATGAAACAGCTTTAAGACAAGTCGAGCTGGGAGTGGTTGAGTTCGTTTGACATCTGCCCGACTCTTCGAGCAGCAGTGCACCTGGGGACAGGTCCAGCAGCCGTCGTCTGAATATCCACTCGTCGCACCGCCTTACCAGTAAGGGATACATTATTTATATGCCCACATGCAACATCTGGGACCGCTCACATCGCAGGTCGGTGCCGGAGCAGCCTGGCTAGACGGCACATGTGAAAGCAGGACGCAGAGGATCAAGGATCTGCTTCCGCCGAATGTTGCTGCAAAGGCTGCTGCCTCAAAGTGCCAGGATGTTGATGTGATCGACGGGGATCGATTTTGCAGCCTTCCCGAAGAAAGCAGCAGATGCTTCCACTTCCATTTTGTCCGGCCTCACATCCTCCTCCAGCTGTGAGGGATGCATCGTCGGCCTGGGCGCTCGTCGCCCAGTACTTGCACAAAGGACCGAACGCGTTGCCGTACGGGATGGGCTTTTGAAATTCCTCTTTACTTTCCTCGCAGCAAGCCACCTCCATCAACAGCGCTACTGTACCTGCAGCTTCGCTGCCGCAGTCTGCGCAATAAAGATGAAGTTGTAGTTGCAACCTCTGCGATGACTCCTTGTACAACTCGTGCGTGCGTCTCTGGGCTCTAGGAATTGAGCAAACTATGAACTCAAAGAGTCTGCAGAAACCGGATCTGTGCCGAGCAACGGAGGGTCGCACTCGAATTTGAGAGACTGAGACACCCGAACGGATTTAGGCCTGCGAATCACTGACCCGTGCAACCTTGGGACGAGTCAGCGCCATGTAGCGAAGTGACCATGCGCTCATTCTAGTCCCGTCTGGAGAGAGCAATCTTCACCATTATCTCGAGAATGTACCTGCGGGCGAGGCAAGTCGAAAGCAGCTGCACTGGCATGAACCCAGAAGCTCTTCCTCATTGGTTCTCACAGTCGCACAAGAACAGGTTGACGATATCCAAATACAGCTGGATGGCACCCTTAGTCCACTGGCGTTGGCCAGAATCGTGCAGGAAGCTTTGCACAGTGTGGCAGTTCAATGCAGCTCCTGAGGCTATCTCTTGCACGTAATCGTCGCAGTTCATCTGATTGAGGATTCGCCACGTGTCAAACACGATGAAGGCACAGAAGATGCCAGCGCCTTCGGCTGCAGTCACACAAACCAAAAGTGCGGAGACAATACCTGGTGGGCATGGTGCAGCCCGTCCTGCGAAGGAGAAGAGCAGGCCTGTCCATCCCATCTGCCTGGCTTCGACTATTGTTACACTTTCACCAAGTTGTGACACTTCTATGACTGCTTGACACAAGCCAGACGTACAGCGATGGAAAGAACACCTGGGCGCAGCTTGGTCTTGCAAGAAAACATGGACGAGGCAAGGACCCAATCTAAGCATTCAATGTGCTGCACAAGCAGCATGCATGAAAGTATTCTGTTGATTTTGCTTGATGGATTTCTGTTGCTCTTCGGCATACCTCAAACTTGCAAGGCTGCCTGCAGCCCCTTCCACGAAATCAAGCACAAGCACAGACCAAACAACACAACATGTCATGTTGCAGGACACGCAACTGCGCTCCAAGCCCCGGACACCAAGGAGGCTGAAGACAACGAGTCCAAACCTTAATCTGGAACACTTCTCCGTGCTTTGTGCACTTCTCAGGACTTCTGACCAATTCTGAGATCCAAACAGCAAAGGCCATAGAGCAGCTCCCAGAAACGAGAAGTCTCGCTTCGACTTGAATGTGTACCTACCATCATACCCGTCCCAACCCTGATTGAAGGCAACCGGCCATGAACTGCAACTTTGATGACTTCAAGGGGCACAAGGTCAAGCCCAGTGTCAGCAAGGAAGTGATCACCGCCGCCTGCACCACCAGCTCGCCTCTGAATCGAAAAAAATCTCGGGCCACGAGCAAAACATGGACACTTCTCGACACCGTGATAGAGTTGGCATGACAGCCCGATTGGTTAGGCAACCATATGCACACGAAAGAGGCTCAGTGCGCGCGAAAGCATGCAGGAGCCGGCATCTACTCGTTTGCACGACAACTGGTTACACAGCTAGAATCATCGGCCCACCAGCTCGGGTAATCCGGTGTGCATCGCACCTAGTCCGATGGCCGCCACCATCGCACAGACAACCCCGACATCCAGCGACATGACCTCGAACAAAAGAACGCAAGATCAGAGCACATGACTCAGTACCCTTCGCAATTCCACTTCCTAGGTGCCGTTGGAAATCCTGAACCAGCAAGCCGCGAGTCAGCCGCGTCTGCCCAGCGCAGTTTTGCAGCAAGGAGACTGCCGTGAGGAAGCACAGGCCGATCATGTTGATGGGATAGCGGTCCTTTCCCCTGGGCAAAACGTTACGTTTGGTTTTGGATGCCCTGAGCCACGCTCAAGGGGCATCCATCTCAAGTTCAGCCCGGGACAGTTGGCACATCGCCAGTGCGACCAAGCTGGCAATAAGCGTTCCCCACTGCAGGAGGCGAGGACTGGCCGGAAGTCCAAGTTCGACCAAAGCTGTGAAAACTCGGTGACATGCACCATGATCACTTACTGATCCTCTGAATCAACAGACAGGCCCTCCTGACTTCCAAATTGACATGTCGTGATGTGACAATGCAGATCCAGCCCGGAAAACAGGCTAATTATGGGCGATGTTTGGCTCCAGCTCGCCTCAAGAACACGCTCTGCGCAAACCCGCTCAGAGCTCCGAAGAGAGACCGCCCCCCTGTGTGCATGCACATCTGTCGAGCCACCCCCCAGTCTCGCAGCACCCGAATCCAACCTGCTCGTCGCCAGACGCAGTACGGGAGCATTCAGCGGCCCCCAGCAACAAAGAGCTCCGAACATCGCAGTGAACATCACCTGGACCACTGGACAAGGACCGAGCACTTCTATGCAGCGTTCTCGGACTCATCACGATGCCTGAGCGCAGACGATGCCATACACTTTTCGCACGAAGCCCAGCCGTACCTGGACAGCACACACACGGAAAAGTAAGGGCATGCTGTCAGACGTCGGGACCATGCTCACATGCATGTGACACATGAGATTTAGTTTCACCGAAGGGTTCAACAATCAGTTCTGCTGCATGACTGCGGGGAACCGCAACCATTTGCAAGCGACCGGACATTCAGCACCGTAAGGTTCGCCGGCACTGTCCCTTCAACTTCCGATGCTACCCCCGATGGAAAATCACAGTCTCGTCGGTCCTGCTGCTCACTAACGCCCTGAAGCTGGCTCTCAACATCGGCATAGCGTGTTGTCGCCTCAGTCCAGCCAAGATCCGTGCGACCCCCATCCACACTGCAACATATCAAAATTGCATCAAGTGGCCATGGTGCGTCGCACTTCGCGTTCTGGATGACAGCCGGCTCTTGAGCGGAGAAGTTGCTGCGGACACCCAAATGCCAACCCACTGAGGCCTTTGCTAAGCCCTGTATGCCCTGTGCACATCGAATGGCTCCGGTTCGCAGGTTACAACATACATGCCCAGCTCGAGGCCTGCACGTGGGTGATGCAAGCTCCTGTGAAGACGCCAATGTTGCAAAATTGTGCACAGCTCAACCGTCATACATGGCGAGTCTGTGAGACGAAAACTCATTTGAAACTATTCCGCTTACCTGTCTCTGCAAACACACTCTCTGGGTCGGTTGGACATGTCCATGACCTCGCTGACATGACTGTCGTACGAAGCCACATCATAGTCCTGGAGCAGATTCAGTGCTGAAATTTCTACAGCTGATTTACACACTGGAACCACCATGCCGCACTCCTGTTCTTCCCCGGCTGCTACACCATCTGCGACACCTGCGCCGAAGCGGGGTGCATGCCGGCAGACGTTGCACTGCTTTCTGCAAGTCCGAAGCCTGTACTGCACGCATCGCCATCGCTCGCGACCGAGGCAGTGCCCGCTGGCTCCAGCGGCTCCGGCGGCNCTCTCCGGCCGCTCCGGCCGCTCCGGCCGCTCCGGCAGCGCCGCCTGCTCGGAAATCGCAACCCACGGAACACGCGTGCGACCGAGGCACTGCCGCCTGAGTATCCTTTCGCACAGCCCCTGCATCGTCTGCATCTGCCAGGTCACGAGTCGAAGGGTTGCCAAGATCCCCCGCCTATACAGCTTTTCCAGCCTTTGGCAGGTTTGCTGGGTTGCGATCGTCCGCGCCTCGACGAAAGCAGCTCGACCAAGATTCTGCAAACAACTGCATTCCCACATCCGCACCGCCTGTTTTTCTGCTCTTGCTCCTTCACAAACACAGATGTAAAAGCTCAAGTGAAAGTAGACTTAGAGTATGCTGGAGGAACCGTGCCTCCAAAAGTTCCCTCATAGCCAATGCAGACTTCATGCCTCGATGACCTCTGCACTCTACTGATGGCACAAGAAGACGAACAGAAGAGGGAGCTCGAAGTTCCACCAGGTGCCCGAGTGCCCGCACGAGGCTTTGGCGGGGGCCGCGCCACTTCGGCTCCAGCTTCCGCTTCCCAGGCCTGCCGAAAGCACTGAATGAACTTGGCAGCGCGAAGAAAAAAAGCACCTGGCGAGCCGCTGCGATGGCTCGCCGTAGTGGCTCGTGTCCACGGGTTAGGCGATGAAGATTCAGATTATCACGGTGCAAAGATGTGAGAACCTGGCACAAAGAACGAAGCCAGGGCTTTCAGCTCAGCAGCCAAGGCCCAAACCTGTTCCCGAAGGGGCTCCAGTGACGGTTCCTCTTTCTCCTTCTCGGTGTCCTCGCCTTGGCGTGAACCTGCCTGACAGAACAGTACAGTAACAATATGCAACAATGAAAGTACATGTCGTCTCAAACCCTGACGAAGAAGAACCCCATGAAACATGTCGCATTCGCGCAAGCCTGCACACAAAATCCGCCATGAGAATCTACACGCAGCGCACTCTAAGCGCAGACTCAGACGCCCCATGAGATGCCCCCCTCGCAGGCGCGCCTCAAGCAAGAGCTCTTGTGCTAAACGCTGCAGGAGCAAGCAGCAGACCATCGCCAGCTCTCGCGTCAGTTCCTCAGCGCCGGCGAAACGCGAAACTCGAGTCAAGCCTGGCGCTGGGGTCTAAGTCTGTCTGGCAAGTGCTTGTGCGCTTATGCAGAGCATCCCTGGCTCGATGGGTCCGCTGTGGTGATTCCGAGGTTGCCAACTCGGCCTCAAAAGGACTACGAAAAAACGGAAAACAAGACCTCAGCATGCTGGATCGCGCCTTAGCCTGCCGAACATAGAGCGGCTGTGCTGACGGAGTCTGCAAAAGGTGGGACGCACACCTTTGCGTGTTCTCACAGAAGCTCTCACTTCGAGTGACTTTGCAGCCGCGTCGCAGTTCCGCCAGTTCTCGGGCCCGGGGAAGGAGCCCGGCTCTCCCTGCCTCCGCTGCTGTCCACAGTCTTTGCGCTTTCTCTTAGCCCATTGGCCGACCTCGTCGTTTGCTAGCTGCACGAGGCATTGGAGTAGGCCTTCGTGTAGCTCAGACGAGACCTGGCAAAGAGGGACTGAAAGAAGACTCGGAAACGTGCTGCTGTGGACCTCAAGGCTGTGCACCAGAAGGCGGGCATAGGTTTCCAACAACGCCTGACAGCACGGCACTGCATGAACTCTCTTCACTTTTGGCCGCCACCGGTGTGCCTGCACGTCGGGATCTGGACCCGCCTGCAAACGAAGTCGAATCAAAATCTGAGACAGTGGGGAAGGAGGGGAGGGGATCCGAGGAGAGGAGAGGGCAAGTGAGGCGAGGCGACGGCTTGCCATGAGCACAAAGCTCGGGAACGGAGTGTTTGCCTGGCCCCTGCTGACACCCACCACAGCCAGCAGCGCCTTCATGTAGTTGGATGACAAAGAGCCGAAGAATCCGTGCAGCGAGCCAGCGAGTCGTACTGGCTCGAAACACAGGCCGGCCCGTCACCACCCCGGGGACATCGTCAGGGAGGTGGTCAAAAAGTGTGTCTGTGAAAAGTCAGGCAGAGAACGGTTGTCTGGGCAGCGTCGCAGTGGCATGTGTCTAGCTCGAGGGTCTTCTAAGGCAACTTGCGATGAACTTTCGCTAGCACTGCACGCCTTGAAGCTCCTCCCGCCCTTCCGAATAATGTGAGCCGAGGCTCACTTAGCCCTTCAATTTAGGGTTCACTTGGACCTGCACCTGGAACAAGCTTTTGGCTTCCTTAAATCTTCGTTTTCAGGCTCACGGGTCTTCAGGGTTTGGGGTTTAGGGTTCCTGGGCTTCGGGTTTAGGGTTCAACGTTTAGGGTTTGGGGTTTTACGGTTTAGGGTTTAAGGTTCATGGGCTTCGGCTTTAGGGTTTAGGGTTTTACGGTTTAGGGTTTAGGGTTCATGGGCTTCGGGTTTAAGGTTGAAGGGTTTTTTTTTGAACCCTCGTGTCTTTTCACCCAGAGGCATCCAGACTACCGCACCGGTTGAGGGAGGAGATGGGAGGAGAACACCTTCAACAGAACCGCACCATGAGGGGATTCAACCACCAACACCAATACCCATGTACTGAATGTCATCCCTTGGTGTTCTTGCAGCAATTGGCACTTGAAGTCCTGGGACAGGGCCGTAGAACAGCATTAACTTTAACCCGTCTCAACAAAGGAAAGAACAAAGGAAAGAACGTTCACCCTGTCGCCTGCCCAAGAGAAGTGCAGAAAGTTCCCAGCCGCAGCCCTGCATAATCATTACAAGCACACGACAACAAAGCCAGGACAACCTAACCACCCATCCAAGAAAAATCTCTACCATCATAAGCTTAGCTGCCAGGGACTGAAGGGATTGGATCATGCAACACACGGAGCTTGCTCTACGCGCGAATTAACCGTTACTTTGGGCACTAATATCCTCATTCAGACACTCACAATAAGNAGGGATTGGATCATGCAACACACGGAGCTTGCTCTACGCGCGAATTAACCGTTACTTTGGGCACTAATATCCTCATTCAGACACTCACAATAAGGGCAAAGAGGCCTGGTCATCTCTGAGAATGTAGGTTCCCAAATTACTAGAAAGAACAGTGCAGGCCCGAAAGAATGGTAAGTATGGAAGTAGGCGCTGCAACAACCGCTGTTCAGGATCGGTCAATCTTGGCTCAATGATTACCACCTGACAACTAAAGATTGTCCAAATAAGACTCAAAATGAGCACATAGATGAGCACAATGTGAGCCAGAATCGCCAGGGCAACCTCTGCTAATCGAAGGAAGAGATTAAGGTCAGGTCGGTTTTGTAACAACCTGCGCTGCTGGATGACTGGCCGTGAGGGGTCGTCACTAGTAAAATACCAGCGAACACCAGCTCCAACAAAGCTGGTAAAATCCACAAACCAAGCCCTTGGGGAACAGGGATGGAGTCCATCGCCCCTCACATCAGCCAAGACTCCATGCTCAGTTGGGATTTTTGGGAAGTACAGACCAGCAAAACAGACCAAGAGTACCAGAACCAAAGAATACAAAAAGACTTCAACGACGATGCTTGAAAATCTTGAACGTGACGTCCAGGATGCCACCGAAAGGTGTGCTCGAAGCCACCCTGAGACAGAGAGCTACTCGTCCCGGGGCAGCCCAGGCCTCCGCAGAGGCAGCCGCAGCGGTAAAACAGCGCGGCAACGCCTCTCCTACTGGGCAGCAGCGCGACTCGCAGCCGTCCATCGCTGACGAAGGCTGCCGCAAGCCCTCCGAACAGCCCAAGCCCGGGCCGCATCATCTGCGAACTCATTGACGATGCGAAGGTGGTCCACCGGCACCTGAGGGTCACCACGCCACGCCCGAGGGAGGGCCTTGCCATGGCTCGGGATCCAAACAAGGTCAACAAGCAGCCCCCAACTGGACAGCATCGTTCGAGCAGCCGTCAGCTCCTGCACCAGGGTGAACAGCGTGCCGCGGCCAAAGAATGCATCGATGGCAGCCTTACAGTCACACGCCACCACGAGGCGTCCCTTCCACTTGTCTCTGAAGCGAAGCAGTGCACGGCAAAGGAAGACCAAAGCAGCAACCTCGGCCTTGTAGGAGGACTGGTCCTCACCATCAGTGCTGAATGCCACAACCTTGCGGGACCTGGAGGCGATCGAAGCAGCAGCGACGCCGTCGATGGACGAGCCATCAGTGCCGACAAGGGCATTGCCCTGCCCAGCAGCAGCAAAGGCTTGCGACAGGAGGTCAACAAGCTCGTCGACAACCTGCTCATTGTCAATGACATCAGGAGCGGGAGGAATCTCAGGGACCGCCTTGGCCTGCAACCGATCCTGCGGCTGGCCGACCGCCTGAACACAGTGGTCGAAGTGGGCACAACCCCACAGCAAGTGTGGCCTGCTCGGCTCAGGGAGCCCGCAGGCACAAGGAGGAGGTTCACGGAGCCCCCGGAGCTTCTGCTTGAACCACGTCGAGCACCCATAGCCCAAGCAAAGCTGGCCCAAGGCACGAGAGCCAGTGCCATAAAGCTTGCGATGGCCCTCAAAGACACAGCGGATCCCGAGGCACGCCAAGGGCAGGACCACGAGCAACAGCATCATCTTCGCGGTGGAAGTCGCGGTAGATGCGGCCACAGCTGCGCAAAGCACGACGACGATGCCATTCCACAAGCCAGCTGAGCAGCACGTCATCGCCGTCAACACCAAGACGAAAAGTCCGCACGCGGCCAAAGGCGTCACGTCGACAAACGGCGGCCCCCTGACCCGTGGCCCACCAACCAAGCTCCTGGAGGATCTGCTGAGCACAAGGCAGCACGTAGTGCCACGAAGCGCACGCGACATCCAGCGGCGCCGTTTCTTGCCAGGGTTGAACATGACCACGAAGTCGAAGGATCTCCTGCAGCACGGCCCACCGTCTAGCCAGAACAGGGTCCCTCCTCCAGCCAATGAGCTCAAGCATGAGCGGACGAGCAGCCTCCTGGGAAAGCGCGGTGCGGTTCTGCAGCAACATCTCGGAACGAAGAGTCTCGGCCTGCACCTCGGAAATGCCAGGGTTCAGGGTTCAGGGTTTAGGGTTTAAGGGTTTAAGGGTTTAGGGTTTAGGTTCACGGTGGTTCAGGTTTTAGGGTTTAGGGTTCAGGGTGGTTTAGGGTTCAGGGTTCAGGCTTTAGGGTTTAGGGTTTTAGGGTTTCGGATTTTAGGGTTTAAGCGTTTAGGGGTTCAGGGTTTAGGGTTGTTCAGGGTTTCGGGAGGGTTTAGGGGTTAGGGTTTACGGTTTAGGTTTGTGGCTCAGGGTTTAGGGTTTATGGTTTAGGGTTTATGGTTTAGGGTTCACGGTGGTTCAGGGTTTAGGGTTTAGGGTTCAGGGTGGTTCATAGAAATTGTATAGGGTTTGGGTCCGGGGTTTTGAGCGAAAGTTTTGACCGAAAGTTTTGACCGGGTTTTGCTTTTTGTTTTTCAATTTTGGTTCTGAAGGGTGGGGGCTGGCTGGGCTGGGGCCCGGCTGGGCGTGTAGGGTTTGGGTCCGGGTTTTTTTCCTTTTTGATTTTGGAGGGTTGGGCTGGGCTGGGCTGGGGCTAGGGCTGGGGCGGGGCTGGTGCTGAGGGGGGCTGGGGCTGTTGGCTGTGGCTGTGACCTGCGAACTGTGCACTGTGGACGGCTGGTGGCAGCTGTGCACAGCTGGGGGCTGGGCTGGATCTTTTCCCACACATTTACTGAAAATTCGAAACTAATGAAAACGCAGCGCAAAGCGAAATCCACGCAATTTCTAGTTATCCTGCTCTTGAGGGTTTAGGGTTTAGGGTTTAGGGTTCAGGGTTCAGGCTTTAGGGCGTCAGGGGTTAGGGTTTTAGGGTTCAGGGTTTTAGGGTTTAGGCGTTTAGGGGTTTAGGGTTTAGGGTTTAGGGTTTTAGGGGTTTAGGCGTTTAGGGGTTTAGGGTTTAGGCGTTTAGAGGTTTAGGGTTTAGGGTTGTTCAGGGTTTCGGGAGGGTTTAGGGTTTGGGGTTTCTTGGGCCTCTTCGTTCGGCTTTAGGGCCTTTCAGGGTGTAGGGTTTGGGGTTCAGGGTGACCTAGGGTTTAGGGTTCAGGGTAGTAGTAGCAATAGTAATACTGGCAGTAGTAGTAGTAGTAGTAGCAGCAGGCAAAAAAGAAGACACCAGCGAGCCCCAAAAACAAGTTCTATGCGAACCCGAAAAAGAAGATCTGCCCCTACGGCCGAATAAGGTCTACTAGAGGATGTGACAAGAGCTGTTCTCAACAGACCTGTGCCACACTGCAACAACAAACGGTCCTTGCTGCCTTTCTCATGTGCTTCCGACTCACGAGAAGTTCAGACAGTAAACGCCGAAGGCTAACAGGGTGGTCAGTCTGTCTTGCCGGAGTGCCCCACGACATTGAAGACAGGTGCAGAGTGAGTCAAGGAATCTTGTCGATCTGCCTCTTGGGCATCGTCCGGCAAATTCCGTTCCGCAAGCATACGAAGTCAACATATTACCCTAGGCGCAACTCCAGCTTTAAGTTGCAGTGCCTTTTTGTCTTCAACATGACACCCCCACCCACCCACACCCCTCCTTAAAAATGTTTCCCGACTTATTTGCACCGACACACGAATAGAAGGCCGCCAGCAGCCACAGACCGCCCTCCGTAACCTCCAATTTCGATTCGCCCTTCGCACCCGGCCAGAAGGACCAGCAGGAGGACAGAGGAGGATGGGATGACGGAGGACAATGACGACGATGGTTTTAGCCCCCTGCCATGGGATCATGGGATCTGCATTTTTCGGCACGGTGCCTCGAGCGAATCACCAGGCTGGCCTGAGCAGCTCTATAGCGGTAGCTCAATGCAACTTGGAGGCCGCCCGAAGGACCGAGGACGCTACAGTGCTTGGCCCGCTGCAGCAGTTCTTTTGTGATAGCCTCAGAGAGATCAGCAGCACAGCAGCACAGCAGCGCAGTGCTCTCTTGACTCTCGTGTCTTCCGGATGGTGAGATCAGATGTGGGCTGGGGATTGGACGGCAAGCGTCATCACGCACCGTCGCTTGACTGCTGCATCCCAACCCATGCCTCAAGAGGCGCAGGGAAACCGGAGGCTGTGCACTGCGGCTTTACTGCCAGATCTTTAGGATCTTTGTGGAAGCTCGGATGCACGCCCAGAGCCAGTGGATCAAGGAGCGCCCTCAAGATTATCCGGCCTGAGCATCGCAACTGTGGTCAAGTTTTGGCTTCTCGTCACGAGGCATCAACCAGCTTGCACGAAGCCGTGCTTCGCTGCGTCTGGGGACTCTTCTGGCCTCGGGCGGTTATGACGCGCGGCATATGGCGGCATATGGTATGGCTGGGCAGCATTGAGCCTCCACACAGTACTGCGCAGATCAAAACTGGAACGACTTTGCATCGAGACTGGCCGTCACTTTCGTTCGAGGGGAGGGCCTCATGCCGACCAGACCCGAACTCCGAGTGCCGGGCACATGGCAAGCCAGAATGTCGTGCACGGTGCTCACCACAGCCTCCTGTAAGTCAGGACCTCAGATTCTCAGAAGCCAGCAGCAGGCAAGCAAAAGCCTTCAGCACCGCTGAGACCGAGACTTCTCAAAGCGTCGACCAGCAAAGGCCTTGAAACGGATGCCCCAGACATGTTTAGCCCTTTTTGCTGAACCAGGCAGCTGCTGGCCAGCTCGCTACTCTTTGAGGAGGTGCATCAGTGCATTAGTGAAAGGTTTGTGCCTCAGGTTGCTGTGTTTGTAGCTGAATGAAGCAGGTTGTTCTGCCGCCGATTGCTCTGCTCTATGCCATTCGCCTGTACAGTGCAGAACTAAGCGGCCTCTGATCCGGAAAGTCACCCTGACTTCAGACTGTGTTGCTTCCGGTCTGGGCTTAGAGTACTGTACAAGAGCAGCCATCGCAAGGCAGGCTCGTGCATTCTGCTTTGCGCTGACGTCTCGTCTCATTTGGATTTAGTGTCCGCATCATTTCGGAAGTGCTTCACCACGCCGTCCAAGCCCAGGGCTGACCTTTTGGGACGCTAAACCGCTCGTAGCACGAGTCAGCATTGATGCGAGTGGCATGAAGGGGATTGAGATCTCCCAGACTTTGGGGAAGAACGCGGCGACGGCCCACGCAACCTGCACCTGTCAAAATGCTGCTGTCCTACTGCGACGGAAGTCGGAAGCTCCAGTGCAGGCCAGTGGCAGGAACCGAGTTGACCTCACCGGCTCGGAGAACCGGAGCAGGATGAAAGTCGGGTTGCTGCATGCTACTGGTAAGACCCTGCAGGTGCATAGGCCACCCCTCCAAACGAACTGCAAGCAAGCTTCCACGATGTCTGCTTCGTCCTGGGAAACAGACAAGGGTCCATGAACTGTCAAGTTTCAGGCTACAAGCAATATCAAATGCCCGTTGGTCTTCTGGAGGGCAAAAGCCACGATCGAAACCAGGTTCTCCGACTCGCAACGCCATGAGGTTGGATACACCGACACACTCCAACAGCCAAGACAATCATATGCAAGACTCTGTGCTGAAAACAGGCAAGAGTCATAGTGAATTGCCCGGACGACGGCGTTTGCAACTTTCTCCGGTGTAGTCCATCCAACAAATCCACCTGCTCTTCTGACGGACACTCCTTGGCCAGGTACGCTTGGACGTTGCTGTGGGAGTACATTCTAACTGTTGTATCACGTGGTTAGTCTCGTTTCATCATGTTGGGATGCATAAGGTGCGCACCCAGTTTGTCCGACGTCTTTGCAGCCATGCCGGCATCGACGACCAATCCCGGAGAAACACAGTGGAAAGTAACAGGTCTCCTCAATCTCAAGATGCTTTCAACAACGCGCAAAGATCGATGTCTGTGCCAGAAACTGTGGTCATGCTGCCAAGGGTCTTCTCGAGGATCATCTCGAGTCGAAGCGAGGCAGTAAGCGAAGACAGAGCAGCCTGAGGCGGAATTGTGGCACACAAGCTGAAAACCATTGCCAACGACTCTGAAGTCTTCATCAGACTTGAAGAGTCACACCACATCCTGCCTTTGATGCGCCGTAGATGCTGCCGAAAGGAACCGCGAACTGGCGCAGCTCCGCCAAGCTCGGTGCTTTTAGCATGTCATGTTTTGAATATTGCCGCTGACAGCCATGGACAACGCCACCTTGGCAGAGATAGAAGAGATGTTGACCACGTGGCCGCGCTGGCCCTGGCAAGAGTATTCAGACCGTGCGTGCTGGGACTGTTTGCAGCTTGCTGAGCCTTCAGCATCTCTTGCAAGAAAATCTTCGTCAGGTGGATCGTGCCAACAAGATTTGTCTGTAGCATGGCATCCATCTCGGATGTGTCTGCGCGAACGCGAAGAAGTGGTAAGAGACGCTCAGACGTGACCCACTGAAAGTCTGCTTCGACCAAGCCACATCACTGTCTGACATTGCGTCGAAGAAGGCATTCCTGACAAGGTCGATCTCTTCGGCTGAACGGCTAAACATAACACCGCTTCAAGGAAGAAGCGCCTATCAACACCGGCGTTGTTGATCAGGACTTGGCAGGGTCCAAAGGCCGTCGCCCTGCGGAGGAACTCACTGCGGCTGTTGCTGTCCTCAGTTTGTCAACCCAACACCAAGGCAGTAGCAAACACTAAGCAACAGGAAGCATCGCAACATGAGTAATTAGATCGTTTCTGAGCCGCTGTTACATCCAGCTTGACCGTGAGAACCTCGCATGCGCAACCCTCACAAAAGAGTAACGAATCAAGGGCACGGTTTCCTGGGCCCGCAGCCTCCAAACTTGGAAAACGCTTCATGAGATCTGCCTGACCAGAGCCACGCGGACTCAGCTCTAGCGCCAGTCGTCATCACAACGCTGCCTTCACGTCCTGCAGCTTCTCTTCTCTGCGAGCTCCGAGAACCAGCTTGCTAACCTGAGCAGGGCAGCAGGACTGTGGCAAGGAAACGTCGAATGAGGCTTTCACTGCGCCTTCTCTGCGGCCAACGCGTTGGCTATGTACACGCCAAGACCATCCGATGCCCCAGTGACGGCGCAGCAGAGGCCTGCCAAATCAAGCAGGACAACTTCCGTTCCTCCGTGCCGAGTCCGGAACCTGTCAGCTCGTAGGCTTTCTTCCGAAAGAAAGTCACGTAAAGAAGCCTCGGAGGCCCACGCGCGCCGACGAAATCCAATCAAGAGGGTTGGGAACCGACTTAAACTGAATCATTTTGACATGTCGCCGGGCGAGAAGGGCAAACAGTAAAGCTCCACCTGCGAGTCCATGGCTACAGACAGCTGACGCATGCACACACGCACACACCGGCGGAGAGACTCATGCTCACGCGACATGAGTCATGTCAGAAAGAGAGGCTGTTGAATGTAGACAGGCCTGTCAATGTGCAACCTATTGAGCCTATTAACACAGCTCCTCCGAACGATGGTGGGGTGTGACCAGCTCAGAAGCCCAATTTATCTCCTTGTGGAGCCAGACTGCAAGCCTGCATAGAGGCAAGCAGTTCCCAGGCGGAGGACCATCCACATGCTCAAAGGTTGGCGAAGCGTTCAACGGGGCTGGAGGAGTGGCTCACTGTCGTTATGTGGTTCGGCTTTGCTTTCAGCAGCTTGGCTCGATCCAACATGTCCGGCATGCTGCAGCTGTCGGAATGATGAAGGCCCAACCCGGCAACAAGTAAATTTGGGCTCCGGGCATGACTCGCTCCTGCAGCTGTTTGCGTTTTATACAGATGGCTTCCACCGAGAACATGGCTGAACTAGCTGCCACGAGAAGCAGAAAACCCTTCATACGAGTCAAACACTCGCGTACCGGCGCTGATCCTTCAGTGCGGCTGTAGCAGCAGAAGTGTCTTCCCCGCCAAGGCTGTGGAACTGCCGAACCTTCATGCGCGCGATCGGTCTGCACTGGCGCAATGCTTTCGATCTTGAGGGCTGAGAAGAAGGCGATTGATCGCAGCAACAGCAACTGCTCTTGGCGGGCTTTGGGTGCGACCTTGACAGCAAAGCTGGAGAATCTCCCGCACCGCAAAGATTCGCAGCTGAGACGAAGGCGAGTGGTCTCTTGCTGTCAAAACCAAGGCGAAGGAACCGGTTCAGCTCTTCCACCGAAGTCGAGGTCCCGATGACCTTGACAAACATGGCAACACTCATGTTAGCCACATTTAACTCACCGGACTCAACGCTTTGATCGTGCCTCCTCCAGTGCCTGCACAGCACGGGCTGCCTTGCAGAGATGTCATGCAGCGCAGCTTGCGGTGGCGCGAAGCGAAGCATAGGGTCCGAGGTCTGTGCGGTGTGCTTGTCTTCAAGGCGCTCTAGATTCTGTAGAACCTCGCAACTTCATGCAACGGAGATACACCAAGGCTGGTATCAGCAGTATCTGGCAGCTGGCAGACAATTCTTCCTAAGCGAAGAAACCAAGTGTTCTCGCTGCCGCTGTCGTAGCTTCTTCCTGGGATCCACCACATTGACATGAAATAGCATGCAAGCACTCGTCAAGACAACTGCCCTTGCTTGTCTCACCTGTGAAACCCGCTTAACAACACCGCATAGACCTTAGTCACCGATGTCGTTAGCACATACTAGCAGCTTCATGAACATCAAGAACCAATCGTCGCGCACACATCATCACTATGTCCAGCCGTCCGACTTTGAGACAGACACATGCTTGTAGCAACGCTAACCGAGAAACAAAGCATTAATTAGGCGACCTTTATGCTAAGCATCAACCTGCAGGTGCGAATCTTCATAAATGCCGATGACGCACCGATGACCCCTCTATGTCATGCAGGCCGTGATGGCTAAGGCAGCTACACTTCTGCTGCATTGCCTCCCGTCGGTGCGCCCTTTCTGGCACCTGGCAGAACTCCACAAACCGAGACGGAAGCAACTCCCAGTCTTCCCGCATTTCAGCGCCTGCTGCAGGGGACTTCTGTCGCCGCTCTTGAAGAAACTGCCTGGCACCACGTAAACGTTTCGAATCTCGAACCAGGAGCGCAGTTCCATCGAACCGTTTCAAACTTGAGAGGCGAGCGCATGTTCTGCCTCAGGAATGTTGCATTTAGGTGCTCTGCTTGAAACCAAGATTAAACGTCTTCAGCTGCACGAGCTGTGCTCCACACTTTGAAAGGGTTTGGATGACCCTTTACTGTCGCATCTCCTTGCAAGCAGTCGTCCGACTGCATTCGGCATCTCAGCTGAGTATGCTCACACTTACTCACATGCTCTACGCACAGGGAATCCTCCTCCAGGCTCGAAGCTCTTTGCCAGCCTTGGCGCCTTAGCGATGGAGCTCCTAATCGCAGCATCCGAGTGTTGATATCTGTACTCGACTGCTTGTTGGCAGCTGCATTCTCGTAATGCATAACCGTATAGGGTCGACGTAGCTTTCTCCGATGGCGCAAGACCGCGTCATGCAGCATGCTCTCTGCACGGGAAGCATAGGCATGTGCAATCCGATACCTCCTCCGGAGCGTCTCCTGTTTCCTTGTGTGTTGGCTTGAGTCCGGCTTCGGGTCTTGCTAGTGTTGCGTTGAGTGTGCTGACAGGTGTGCCTGGGAGCTGTCCCTATTAAGGGTGGATGTGTGCCGGTCCAAAGCGTCGCCGTGCTGAGCTTGTGCCCTTACACTGTCAGGCACTGGTTGCCTGAGAAGATGCCAGGTCTTCTGAGGCGGCAACGCTGGTTGGTCGCAGTCCACCCCGGCCAGCCGAGCGTCGGCGCATGCGCCAGGGGCCCTGATTCGAAGGCTCTTGAACCCCACACACGAGGTTCAGTCTGTCAAGCACCGAAAGTTTAGCAGGGTTTCTTGGCCGCTTGCAGTCTGACGGGCATCAGACCCATTGGTAGCAGAGGCTTGGCCAAGAGCCCAAATGCAGCATACAACGCACTCAAGGATACTTCGAGCGGATGCTGGCTGTGTACGCATGACGCAGGGACGTTCAGGCTGTGCAGGTTTTAGTCTCTCTGACATTAAGCGAGGCGTTTGTTGCTTCCCTTAATCTGTCAAACAGAATTTGTTTCGAATAGCACCTCTGCACATACGCGTCGCACATGCCGTCCGAAACTCTAGACCTTCATGGCCTTAGGTGGCTATTCAAACCGCCTCAACACCAGGAATCCTTCACAAATGCTTGAGGTCATCATATTTGATGATGTCATGCTGATCTTCGGTCCCAGCTTCGTGAAGTGCCGACCTCTCAGAATCCCATCAGAGGGATCTGATGCGAGGGACTGAGCGGATCAAGCCGACGAGAGCGACAGGATCACCAATGGATCACAGAGCCAAGCACCGAATCCTGTCAGTCCAAGAGTTGGTGAGCTCTGTCCGACCAGCTTTCTGCGGTCCGGTCCCCTGTGATCAATGTCGTCTTTCTTGAGCTTCGTAAAGCTTTCCGCGCTTAATAATGTCTGCTCTCCCAGCCATGGCCAGTGCATTCTTCAAGCAGTCTTTCATTTTCAGCTGATCCATTCGTGCAGCGGAATGTCAGATGATATCCCTTGGTCTGACAATTGGACAAGCTCGAGCCCGCACGAAGCAGCGCCTGCCCTGCAGATCGACATACATTCGGATATTCCGTGATATTCCTGCCTCCACGAACCCTGAACGCTCAGAGCTCAGCACAGGAACACGCCGTCCAACTCGGTGCCTCGTACGGAATCGAGTGCCTCCGTAACGTTGGCAGAGATCTCGGGGGTGCCCAAACACTACACGAAAAGCGGCCCTGCCAAAGCCGGGTTGCCTCCTTCCAAGCAGCGATATCCTGCATGGAATGCTGGGCCGAGACCTGACGAGTCATCCTCAAAAGCACAAATGAAAAAGCGCCATGCTGTGCTTGCTTCAGACTTTTTTCAGGACATCAGGAGGCTCTGCCGAGGGTCTTGAAGTGCCTGAGGAGCATGCATCATACAACCAGAAGAGTGGCAACTTCTTCGGGCCCTGCAGCCGCTTGCAGAAGTTAGCCAGGCAACAGCAGCTATCAAGCGACGAGCGGCGCAGCACCTCACGCCAGATGGCTGGGTGGTGCCCGTACTCGTGGACGATGTAGGCGAGGTCATCCAAGAACCTCACGGATCGAAGCATCTCGTGAGTCTGCAGTCATCTTCAGTCGAGAGACGAGGCTATGGCGTTTGTGGGGACCGGCCCCCGTACGGCTCGATGTGGAAGGATCTGAGCTCGCGAAGCAGAAAGCCAAAATCACGAAGACTTGCCAATTGCCAATGGCCCCTGCACGAAAACGCCGGCTTTTTCTGCAGCCTGCAACATGTCCAACACTTGAGGCCGAAATCTTCCAAAGATGCTTAGAGTTTTTTACCACGTGGCTACACGAGCTAAAGGAAAAAGCCTCGAGCACCGATGGAATAAGCTCATCCGTGTTGGCACCTGCATGCCATGGACAATCTGGCTGGTCGTAAAGATGAAGTTGCCAATCAGAGTCAGGACATGGGACATGTGCGATATCGTCCTTGCCACGATTCCCAGCAGCAAGCTTCCTTCAGAGCTTCTGCTGGTCGGGGAATACCAGCTCTAAGGTGAGCAGACTGATTGGCGCCGGTGGTTCGCACGGCTGTGCGCTGTTGCTTCATGCTCGCCTCACTCATCGTACAGTACTAGCCACCACGACTCGCCCAGCGCGAAGAGCGCGTCAAAAGATAGCAGTTTTCAGGGGACGCCGACACTGGACTCTTCATATCACATCTTCGCCTGAGTCGGCATCATCTCGCTTGCCGGTCCAGTCCTCCATTGCACAGGGCCGAGAGCACGGCACCTGACTTGGTCTGCACAAAGGCCTTTCGCCCCCACCATGAACACATTGCGGAGTCAACACCTGCCTGGAACAACATCAGCAGTGCTTGTAAACAGACGAACCCGAGCGTGCTCGCTGCCTTTGCCAAATCCTCAAACTGGCTCAGGAGGATGGACTCGTCGCTTGAGCTGGGGCAGAAGCCAGGTGTAGACACATGCGCATCCCGGTCACGCATGCTGGGGAGCGTGGGCCTATATGGGCCCCTTTCAGGATAGAAGGTGGCGTGGGGCCTTTGCATGGCACGTCATGGCATGCACATCTACAAATCATATCTTGTTGCAGCCTATCGTAGTGTGTGCGGCCATCAATGTTGCAGGCACTGATCTAAAGCGGCGGGTCTCGGACTCGTCGGGCGGGCTCCAATTGAACTTGTCATATTTGGCATCCACCTGGTCACTTACTGCCACGGCTAGAACTTCAAAGCCACCAGATGCCAGTTTGCCGGCACCTCCCTGTCCCAATGAGGAAGCACCTGGCCGGTAATCCTTTTCCCAGCATGGCTTGGAACAAGTGCAGCCGCCTTGTGATCCCAGTGCAGCCACTTGCCATCCACCTCACACGCTTCTCATCGGACACGCTGCCTGACCTCGCCTGGACTCAGGCGCTGCATGACAGCTCATGCCCAAACTGAAATCTCAGGCTGAAACCTCTGGAGTGCCATACCTGCCGGAGCTCGTGCTTTCAGGCTGGAAAGCTGTGGTTTTAGGGTTTAGGGTCTGTAGATTTAGGGTTTAAGGGGTTTCGGGTTTGGGGTTTAGGCCCGTGCCACAGGTAGAAGGCCGCATGGACGGCAGGGACGCTCCCGTCGGCCCTCCGAACACCATGAGAACCGGAGTGGCAATGCATGCATCAGCAAATCACCCCTCTGCCGTCCTCGTGCAGGTTGGCGTCGAGGTCGCGCTGACCTCCGCGGTGAGTTTCACTGTTGAGGTGCCCAGCACTGCGCATTTCTGAAGAGGCCATGTTGTGGCAAGGACAAGCAGCACAGCAAGGACGGGATGAAGTACTGCATTGTGTGCCCAGAAGCATGAAGCCTGATATTCAACCTCCCGCACAGTATTGGGGACAGAGCCTCTTCCGAAGCTTCTTCGGAGCGCACTAACCTGGAAGTGCAGAGCTTGGAAAGTGCAGTTGAAATTCAAGCTCTCGGGCTTCCCAACGCTCTCCGCCTTTTTGCAGCTTTCTGCTGCTGGGGGCTCACTGCCCCGATGCAGCGAAAAGATGAGCGGTGGCTGCAGATACTGCATGCATTGCAGCGTGAAACAAAGACGCGGGCTGAAGTGAATTGCGCAGCGTGGCAGTTGCTGTGCTATGCCGTATAAATTCCATAGAGAGAGGCGGGGAGGCAGATACAGAGACAACAACCGACTGGCTGGGCGGGCCTGGGCCTCGAAGTTAATTTCACTTCTTGACTCTTTTGCCTGTTGCCTTCGCTTCTGCTGCTCATCTTCTCGAGCTCTCAGCACTGTGCCACATCTACCTTACATGGCAGCTGACAGGACAAACACCCCACGAAGATGGACACCTTCACCCATCTGCTGAGAAGTGGCTGCAAATGCCGCACCAGGTATGCTGCAGAGATGGCAATGCCTGGACATTCATCCGCCACTTGCAATGGGAAGCTTTCGCTCTTTCTCGGGCAACGTCTCGGCTTCCGACAGCTTGCCACGACGATAACAGGCGTCACACCACAAGCTGCAAAAGGCCTGCGAGAGAAGCGCCGTGCAAAGTGCGAGCGCCTTGTCTCCAGTTCGTGCAACTGAAGCTTACACGACAAAGTTTCACCTAAGAGACAGAAGCACTTTGGAAACGAAGGCAAGATTTCAAAGTATCATCCGCTAAGCCGTCCTTTCATGTCTGCGCAATGCCGACAGCAGCACCGCCAGCTTTGCTGGATTCAGAAGCTCCCTCGCGTCCTGGCATGCTATCTGCTTCGAAAAAACAGCCGTTGTCCAAGTCTACCAAGCAATGCACGAATTGGCGGCGCTGCATGGTAATTGACGTGCGCGCGTAATCCGTGTCATCCAATCTGGGTGCGGGCAGGCTTCCTCTGATGGATTCGCATAGCTTGGGCCAGACAACACACGATTATTCAAGTCTACGCACAGTCAGCAGCCCATCACTGGTCCAGGGATTTCAAGGCCTTGGGATGGGAAGCAGCAAAAGCAGCTCCAGCAACCAGCAGTTTTGACAAGAGCTGGCGCTTGTTGGCATCCTCGGATCGCGGCAAGGGATGCCCCGTACAGCGGGTCACAATATGAACAACCCGAACCCAGCCCAACTTCACCTTTGCGTTAAGCCTGGCCATACCACCCATAACGAACAGATTAGCCCTAACATTAATTAACCCAGAGCATCAACACACGGATCAGTTCTGAACATAACCACCCTGGCCTATGTAATATTCTTTGCCCCCATTAATGATCCGACAGCGTTTAAGGTTTCGGGCGACTGGTTTTACCATTTTGTCACTTTTGTCGTAAGCCCCGAAACCCCTAATTTTCTCACAGCCTACACCTCGATGTTGTTTCTCACAACCCGGACGACGCAAGACGTCCTGCCACGTTCACGACGGACAGCGGCCCACGCCCGGATCCGCCCATGGCGGACCAAAACGCAAACCGTGCAAAGAGCTCGCTCTTGCAAGCCGACTGTTCCCCCCCTCAAGACCAAATGAAAGAACGCGGCCCCCTTCAACGCCAATTTAAAAACAGGCCACCTCCTCAAGCTCAGAACCGTCCGTAGCGACAATCAGCTCGCCAGCACCCGGCCAAGTCGCAGCAATGCTTCGACCTCGTCAAGGAAAAGTCAATGGAATTCACCGCCACCACCAGCGGCGTCCGCGGGATCTCAGGCACGATCACCGCCAGCAATCTCTCCCCCACAGTGTGTGAGGCCCTTCCAAGATGATGCAGCATGTCGCAGCCAGCCGACAGAGGCTGCATCAGCAAGCGGCCGGCACCAGTTAAGTGGCAAAACTCCAACACAAACATTCACTACACACGGGCCAGGAAACATGTAAGCGAACAAAAACACGATCAAGCCGACTGCATGCTAGGAGTTTCCAACAATGCGATCGGTCCGGTGCCGAGTCGGACAGCACTGACGCCACTTCCGGACAGTGCCGGGGTGCAAGTAGAGACAAAACAAACTTCCACCGGAGGCGTGGTGGCGCCAAAGACCCAAAAAGTAAGAAGCTAGTATTACTGTCTGTAGCCTGCGGATGGAAACTCAAAACGTGACAAATCGATCACTGCACATCATCCCTTCAGGATGTCAGACTCTTCGCTGGAAGCCCACCGGCTCTCGAGTCTGCACTCTCAGTGCGACGCTTAACCCCAGCCCAGCAGGCAGAATTGAAATCACCAAGCGGCAGCCAGTCAGCCCGGCGCAAAGACAGCGCCGCAGTCACCTGAAGGTTATGCCGGGTGGCCCGCTCCTTGCAAGCAGCATGACCATAAGTAGTTGCCACCATCACCTTAGACAGAAAGTCGCCTCGAATAACCTCAACAACAACAGCAGCGGCTCTCGAGGGCTCATCCAGGCTTTGAAGAACCAACGGCTTGCAAGGCAGCCGGCTCATAATGGCACAGCGGCGCATGGAACCCTCAATCGCACCCCCAACAACCGAGAAGCCCCTAGCCCGAAAAGAAGCAACCACCCGGGCCCACGAAGGCTCGTTGACGTCGACTTCCTGAAGACAGAGCAAGTCGATGTTGCAATTGCATGAGCGAGGTGACTGCAAGCACCGTGCTCGCCAGACTACGGCCAATATTCAGAGTGACAAAATGTGACAAACATGGCTGCAACGGCTTAGATCGGCTCAGGGCTGCACGGGCCTCGGCAAAAACGCACTCAAGCTCAGCTGGAGGATATCCGTGTTTGGCCTTGCGAATGGCCTCGATGCGTTTCTCCAGCATGCGGACTCTCCGAGAGTGGAGCGTATGGCGGCTTTTGCATCCCAACTGCTTGCAGCAAGGATGAGCACGGAGGACCTTGGCAGCAGGCGTGTCCGAGCAGAGATGCCTGCAGGCTTGGCACTGGAGAGCAACACGCACGACAAACTTGCCACGGCTCCGCCCCTTAGGGAAGAAAAAGGTGGGCCATTTGCGTCATAGCCGTCGGGCACAACATCACGGTCTCCGGCCGCCCGTTTGCGCGTAGCAGTACTGGCTCTACGCATTGCAAGCGCCCACAAGAGCAGCTCCCTGGCTTCACGCCAAGCTCCGGCACAGTCCGCGTCGTTTCTGCCTCATCTGTCGGATCTCGTCGCTGTCCCAAAGCGCAGGCATCTCTCGGCCACACGCATTTCCAGCGAACGTGATCATCAGGACCGAGGGAGTGTCAGTTTGCGAGGGACTTTGGGCGTAGCCAACGTCGCGATGTCCGTTCCAGCAAAGTAACCTGCTATCTCTTGGCATACTGCCCCCGGGTAGGATTTCTCAGCGTACCCACCACTTGTTTCACCAGCGCGTTGTACATCTGGTCACATGTGGACTTTCAGCGGCTCTACTCGGGCTGTGCCTGCTGAGCTTGATCCACGCCCACCATCAGGGGCTTTGTCCCTTGTCGCCATTCCCTCGAAATCCCTTGCATGTGTCCCCTGAAGAGCCCGGCGTTCTCGACCGTCAGTCTGCTCGACCGCTGCAGTTTGCCCCCTAGTATCTCTTCGCCTTGCCGTCTCACGGTGGTATATGATATGTAATTAGTTTGAACCTGGACAAAAC
Organism: Symbiodinium sp. clade A Y106; assembly: GCA_003297005.1. NCBI lineage: Eukaryota > Dinophyceae > Suessiales > Symbiodiniaceae > Symbiodinium > Symbiodinium sp. clade A. The sequence continues at coordinate 96,064 of BGNK01001878.1, read as the reverse complement.
TCTAAAAAGGGTGTTCGCCCTGCTTTTCGAGATAAGATGCTACATAAATTCTGGGTTCCGGTAAGGTTAGCCTGTGATGCTGGTGTGTTGAGGTTCAGGGAATTGCAATGCATCGGACAAGGTTATTAAGCAGTCCAAGACCCTGGGCTCCCTTTTTATTATATATGTATTGTAGACGAAATATCATCTAGTATTATAAGGTTGGCTAGTCTGTGGCTTCCCGCATTCGGATGTATCACGGCGAAGCAACTCCTAGCCAACAAAACCTAAACAAGCCACACCCCGAAGAGTCGCAAGCCCAAAACCCTAAAGTTCCATACCTATCCCGAGGGAAACTTCGGTATGACAAACAGTTTGCATGTCAGTGCCGCTACGAGCCACCATCCTTCGGGTCCTAACACACAACCTGCAAAACCCTCAGAACTCACAAAACCATTCAAACCCCCACAACAACCCCAGCTCCTTCGCTCCTTAGCAAACGGGAGTTGGTAAAGTTATGCTTATGAAACTCATGAATGTTTGTCTACTGGCATGACTAGGCTTCTTGGAAAGTTGAGGCTGGGTTTGGTGAGGCGTTCGATTCATGTTTGGGGGCAAAGTGGTGCTAGAGGTATGTCCACAGCAAGCGACGCAGACACCCATTGCAGCATTGGCTCATCCAACAGCGAGAAATACAAAGCACCGAAGCAACCAGTCCTAGGTCCACAATCGGTCAAATCACAAGGCGACTTGCATCAGTCGCAACTCTTGCAGCTCTCTGCTGACATGCGTCTTCATCAGGAGAGTAAACTCGCGGGGAAGCTGCACCTCAGACCACAGAGAGACACGAACTACCGGGCGAGTGCTCTATGTCAAAGCTGTTGAAGACATAAGCAGGTCACCCCATGTCGGCACAGGACCCGTTGCAGGCGCAAGAGCTCTATGTGCAACTCCGGCGACATCGGGTCAGCACCTCCTTTCAGCCAAGCTTCACACGTTCACAGCAGAGGATCCAGAAGCTTCACGGGGCTCAGCGTGGCCATTCCTGCATGCGAGCCGTCCTCTGAATGGGTTGAGGAGCTGAAGCTGCTTCAGCACAGGCTTCATGTCCTTTGCCACAGGTATGGACAACAGACATGATGCCGAATAACATTCCCGGCAATCTGAGCCGCGGATCCACCAGCGAAATTGAAGAACTGCTGGAGATCACGCGAAAGCGGGGAACTACGGCACCATACCCGACTCTTTCCGAACCATGCTACGGAGTGCAAGCACACTCATGAACTCCGAGTCTAGGTCTAAAGGCTCACAGGTGCTGAGGGATAACTTGAAAGCTAGCACAAGGAGGGCTGGGAGTGGCAGAATGATGACTATCGGCAGCACCCTTGTGCTGCCGAGCTTCTGCAGCGAGGGCATCGACGTCCAAGTCCTCTGGTGAAGAGAAGACAAGCACCACAGCTCGTGTGACAGCTCCCGTTCTGCCAACCCCAAGTGCTCAACCTGCACAAGCCGTGACTACCACGAGCCTCCTCACGGCCAAGTTCTGGGATTCGCTGCAGTGCATGCGCAAAGCCCTGCAAAGCACTTCACAAAACATTGAACCGCCAAGCTCGCCGAAGCTTCCGGCACCCACCTCGCAGAACTGTCGCACATCTGGCCTGATGCAGGAGCTCGAAGGGGCACAACACAAAGCACGCGTGCTGACGGCGCTGGAGGCCTTCCTCCGGCAAATGCCTTAGAGTGACCGTGAAGAGTTGACGAGGCGGACTGTGAGCTTCTGGCGGTCTGTGCATCTGAACTGCATGGCCAAGTTACCGAGGCTTGCATCAGCAAAGTGCCTCGCAGTGGTGCCGGCAGACGGCCACAGCAGCCGAAATCGATGAAGGCCTTGGGGCAAGGAGAGGCCGAGAAGCCGCGAAGCCGCGAAGCCGCGGGGGCCCATCGAGCTCCCGACCACCCGGCATTCTCCAGCCGGCCCTGCAGAGAAAAGGCTCGGGCTCGGGCCAGTTCCCGGTTCCACGGTTGCAGGCTTTTGAGCGAAGAGCGCCTCTCACCGCAATCATGTTGCCGGTGTGCAGGTCGGCCTTAGAGCCATGGAGGCTTCGCATCGGGCCCTAAACCTCAAGGAACCGCCGCGGAGCGACAAGACATCGGCAGCAAGAGGCTCAGCAGTATCAGCAGTATCAGTTCAAGAAGAAAAACTGCAGCCACACGCTGCTACGACTTGAGCACAGAACTAGCAAGGCCTGGGCCCCTAAGAACTTTACGAATTGCGCAGCGGACCCTAGCACCATGACAAAACCCAGCAACCACGACGGCCGTCGGAGGGTAGCCCTCCGCAGGCCCTCTCTGTAAGGCCGCTGCATGGAAGAGAGCTGAGCCGTCGAGCACCGACACAGCCGCAACGCTCAGTGCAGACGTCAAAGCAGCTTGCCAGTCCTCGGGAGCCTCGGCGCTGGCTGCAGTGGTGCAGACCAGACCCGAGTTCCGGTATCTGCAGACCCGAATTTCAGTAAGTCCGCTGCACTGCTTGGCTGTGAACCTCCACTCGCGCAGAGCTCGGAGAACGGCAGCCCATCAATGCGCTCCATGGTCAGGATACGAGGCTTAGCTTTCCAAGCTGATGGCACGGTCTGTGGACAGCTGTAACCATGTAACAATCATATAGCCATGTCACCGGGGGCTCCATCCGAATTCCAGTCAAGCGACAGAGGAAGCATCCTCATAGGTCTTCGGCACACGAACAGCACTGGCCAGGCGAGCTCTGCGAAGCGTGGCCTTCCATGGGACTGCACTAGTTCCGAAAGACACAGAGATAAGGTGAGTAATTGCAAGAAGGTCAGTAGTTATTCTTCCTTATAGCTCCTAGCCGCAACTTTGCTCTGCTCTGCCGGGCCGCTAAGCTGAAGCGATCCTCGTATCACCGTTTCTGCGATAACGGGGGGAGGGGGGTCTTGCATCCTCGCTGCGTGCCCAGAACCCTCGTCGCAAACGTCATCATCAATTTGCACGGCGTGTGCTGTGTGCATCATACAATTTTGGAAAAGCCCTCCAGGCATGACTTAGCCCGGCCCGAGCCCTCAAGATTCCTTAGGTCTTAAGTTCTCAAGCCTTCCAAAGAGAGTTCCCTACCTCCGACCCTGCCGAAGTCTGTCGCAACGGAACAGTCCTTCAGTCGGCTCTCCGGTCTGCTCTTCTTTTTTGAAACTATGCCGACCTGTGTGTCCCTCTCCTACTGCAGCCCGTCATTACGACACTAGGCCTTCTAGGCCCATCAAGGCCCATCAAGGCCCATCAAGGCGCTTCCACTGCAGGGGATTTAGGATGCAGCAGGAGCAGGGGATTTTGTCCCGATAAAAACCACTAAGGTGTCCCTTAGCAACTGCACCTCCCAGTTCTGACAGTTCCAGTGTTCTAGTTTTGTGGAGTACCATGGCGACGTGCAGCTGCCTAGGCTCTGCACTTGTACATCCCCCCCTTTGGTCCTCGTGCCATACAGAATAAACAGCACTTCCACTTGCTTCTCACAGGTTTGAAGCACAGGGTGTCCGCCCCTGCGATGCGCACGCAAGCGCGCGAAACTCTTGGCAGGGGCGCTGTGGCTTCGCACGCTACTTCCAAAATCCTACGAGTAGTGTGTCGCACAACACAAGCACCGATCCACTGCCCCTGTCTTGCTTGCTTTCTTGCACGGCGTGTGGGTTGGAGGAGCGGATCCCCCGAACCCTGAGCGCGAGCGCTACGCCGAGTGTCCGTGTCTGGTCTTGGCGTGAGACTACGTGGAGGAGCGGGTTTGAGCTGGACGCATCAGGCTGTTATTTGCATGTCCCCGATTCCCACACACTAGTCCCTAAACACTGCCCCTGTCTGTCTACAGTACCTGTCTGTCTGTGGCCGAATCTTGGGACGCAACCGTTTCTTGGACAGAATGGACTGTGACAAGACTTGCTATCTGTCTGTCCGAGTCGAGATGGTCCAGTCTTGCTTGCTTTTGCTCTACTCTACGACAGATAGGACATACGTTTCTTGATGTTGCGAACGGTCGCAGGGCGCATCTGATTCAGTGAATGTGCAGCTTCAATTCAATAGCACTTCCCTTGCCGCGGCCTTTACTCTCGAGCCTTTCCTGCCATTCACATTGATCCGTCCCTCCCTTTGCACTGGGTGCATCGTCGGCTGTGCGCACTGGACTCCCGGATTAAGGAAAGCAAGGGCTTGCACCTCGAAGTTGCGAACCTACTCCGCAACCCACCTCGCCCCTTTCTCTCTTCCGAGACGCCCGCCTTCACACCCTCCAACAGCCCACAAAACCCTGAGATGCTCCCTTTCTGCTCCCTCTCTGAGTCCCTCTGTCTCGCGATGCCGTCGAGGCGCTGATGTTTCCAGCCACCGTGTGAAGTCCTGCAGTGCAGCTCAGCCTTCCAAGAGCGATGCCAAGTAAAAGGGGCCCGGGCCTCAATGTTCTGCCGCTCCATGGCAAGATCGCACTCTGCCATAACAGCTCTTCGCAGCTCCTGGAAGTTCTGAGGATCTGAACCTTTTGAACTGCTGGGCTGAGGCTGGTCCTCTACGCATCCCTCAAGCGAGGCACTTACCAGCTGGAGGACGACCTCCTGTGCACAATCTTTGTTAGGTCTGCCACTTTCGGATGTCTGGGCGGATCAGGGTCCTCCCCGAGGATGAGGTCTGCAAGGCGCGCAGCCAGCTGTACACATTCGAAGTCAACGGCCAGTCGCTCCCGCACGCGGGGGCGAACGACTTTCACTACCTCAACATCTCGTAGCATTTTGGGTGATAGAACTGGCCTCCATGGCTATTTCCTGGGCTCCATACACACCTCTCTCCACTACGGAGTCTAGCAGCGTGCACCTGAGCAGGAATTGCCCTGAAAAGCCGCGAAGAGGCTGCCGCTCTGCCGCTGCTGGCCTGCGCAATGGATGCTGCAGCCATGGGTTCCGCTTCGAAGTCCTCAAAGATCTTGGGGATTTGCAGAGTTATGCATGATATTGCACGATGAATGATGTGCATGTTGGCTGTTCCTGGATTCCTTCACTGCGGCGTGAGGGAAAACGAAGCTACGGGAACACAAGCGCGACAGGCGGAATCCAGTCCTCAAAAAGATCGCCAATCTTCAGACCGAGGTCCTCCGTGTTGCAACTCCCAAGAAACGCGCTCAGGCTAGGCAACAAGCCTTCTGCTTACCGTCCTCCTTGAGAATCTGCTCAATATCTTCCAGCGGAGCCGGAGGCGTCACGGCCTGAGGCAGCTACACAACGGAACGCTCTGAAGACGGAGACCTTGGACACAAGTGCCGAGGACTATGCCTGAGCAAGGCTGCCTCAGCTTTGTCAGGATCCCAAAGATCAAAGCTTCCGTGCCACCATCGATAAGAAAGATACGTTAGTCTCGTCATGCCTCTCATCCCAATGTTTGTTGACAATATGTCTTGTCTGCGGCTTGAAATATTGTGCATACTCCTCAAGCATCGCTTCTTTGCAAGGAAGCCTCCTGCGAGTGCATGTTATGACTCAGTTGCAGCCGCGAAACCACGACATGCGTGCACCAATGGCTCCGGGAAGAGGGCCGGGCTGTGCGCCACCACCTCTGCGCAGGTGGACAGGCGAAACGTCACACCGTCACACCGCTCCCGCCCGCATCCGCCCGGCATCCTGAAGTCCTTTCAGAGTGCTCTCGCATGCCAGCGCAGTCACAGACTGCACTGCACGGCTTTGAGTAAGGCAGCGAACTAGGGCGTGTCCCGGCACACTGACTTGAACATGACCAAGAGCCGGACCTGCGCCATCTTCACGAAGCCACCTGACAAGGACGTGTCACAGTCCGTGTGCGAAAATCTAACACAAAGTCCTGGCAGCCTGGCACATGTCTAGCAAATATCGATTCTGGAAGTTGCACGGAAGTGTTCAGCATTCCAAGGTATAGTGCAAACACACCTTTGATTCAACCTCCCACTGTGCTGGCCTCCCATCAGGTCAAGTGCTTTGTGGGTAGCACAGGCGGCTGCTTTCCTGGGGTCTTGCACGACTTCGCGTAGGCCTCATATGAAGAAGCGTACGAGATTGTGCTTGCACACCGGGCAACCAGCATGAATCAATTAGCACCATGCGCATGAACTGCCAACTACGTGTTCTTCAATGCAGGCAAGTCGCGGACACTTAACAAAGCCCGTGAAAGATCGGCAGTTCGCCCGAGCAGCACAGGCCTTGTCATGCGAGCATTGATACATGATTCAGCAAAGCTTCAAAAACCACTCCAAACCTTGATACAACTCCCGCCGTGTAGGAAAAACTTACAACCGCTCGTCGCCGAGTCCGAGATGCGGCAGATCTGCAACAGCGAACTTGGCAGCATCTGCCACGAGCCTTGTTGGCAGATCGGCGAAAGATCTGAGGGGAGATTGACCGCCTTTGCCTCTGAACTAAGCCAAGAGGCCACGCTGCATCCTCCAGAAGTGTAAGCAGTGGCGAGGTTTGTAATTTAGAGTGGCGAGCTGCGCTAAACCATCACAGGTTGCCTTTCCAACGAGGCGGCCGGGTACGCCCGAGGCCCAGCCGAAAATCCTGCAGACCAGGTCGCAGACCAGAACACTCGTGCAAACTTCCGGATCCGGCCTTCGCGCCGCCTCAGCACCGTCGTGCAGTGCATCGCAGGCGTCGCGGAAACGGCTCGGAGAGGCCTTGGGCAGGCGAAGTCTCTCAAGTCTCATGTTGGGCCATGCATGTGACATCCGGAGCATTCCAAGAAAGCGTCTGGATCCGTCGGCCTGGCTCAAAGTGCCGTGGGTGGATGCAAGCTCTACTCTGACTTATCAATACTTGTCACATGCACATCTGAGGCCTGGACACTACCGCCGCCATGGTGTGAGACCACAGAAGCGACACTACGAAAACGCAATTGACAGATGAGGTGTTCGTTGCTGCTCTCGCTGTGCTACAGCCGCGGATGGTCGGGTATGGGTATGATGCGAATAATGCTTCTCTGCAACACGATGACTCCGGATAGTTACACATGGAGCTGTGATGCAGCGGATGCTCTTTAACGGCACTTCGCTTTCATGGGTCGAGCATGAGCATTCATGAGGTCGCGTGGTTGATACCAGCTAATTTTCTGGCACATCGGCGAAACGCAAGTCGAGCACTATCACCAACATCTGGTGCAGCAGCCCTAAACCCTAAACCCTAAGTCTAGCCTAAGCTCTGCAAGTTTCCTGAGGGCCGGCGCAGACACACCGCACACCTCAGTTCAGTGACAGAGGGGATGTCAGTCCCACAAAACACAACGACGGCAGACAGGAGAGAGTGCAAACAAAATCATTCATTCAAACACAAGCCCTCCCGTCCCACTCCCACCCGCACCACTCACTCCCCCCCATGCCCGATTGTGCCACCCCAATTCGGTTTTACGGCCCTGCGTGGAAGTAAGTCAGCATTCCCCAAAATTCGAACTTCATACGGCTGTCTAATATACGGCCTGAATAAGTGAAACAAGGTTTTGAGTGATATTATCCTAACGATTCGGGCTCCGATTTTGTCCCCAAGCTGTGTGGATTCTATACTTCTATACTCTAAAGCCCCGAAGACGCAGTTGCGGAGCTCCGCGGCCCAACGCAGCTCAAGGGTTCATGCATGTTCGGATTGTATATGTATTTCTTGCATGTGTACATACATGTCTACAGATTGGTACACTGAACAAACCGAAGTTGAAACAAAAACAATAACAAGCAATCAAGCAATAACTCTATGTGTGCGTGTGTGTATGCATATGTATATATATATATGAAAACACCTATGCATACATATCATACATATAATGCACATATATACATACACATTCTATTTTCATCCATGTACACATACAATAGGTATACATATCTGTACACCCAGACAAGGTTCATGGTCGCCTACTCAGCCGCGGAGAGGGGATCTGGAGGCACGAAACCCTTAAATAAACTACCCTGAACCAAACACAAACCATCACTAGCCCTGTGTGAAAACCGCCAGTCTCATGTAAACTACCCTCACATCGCTACCCAACTCTATGTGGAGATCTTAAATTATGCAAACCCTTAAACCTACTTCCCGAAATACTGCATGGAAACCCTAAGCCGAATGTAAGCCACCTTCAACCCACTACCCTAAACCATGTTGGGAAACCTACACTTACACCCCATCGAGAGAGACTACCCTGAACCCCACCCTAAACCCTGCATGATGAAGAACCGTAACCTTATGTGAACTACCCAGAACCTGTCCGTCATCCTACCACCGGCTTTTCCTACAAACCCACCAATGGTAAACCCTAGGCACTGACCCACACCCTAAACCCGCACAGTAGTAGACCCTGAACTGTAGGGCCAAGCATTCTCAAGTTAATGAAATCCTCAACTTGGGCGCGGGGGCTGGGGAGGGTGCTGCCGGAAGGGGTTTGTTTTTCCGCACGCACAGGGCAACAGTCCCGGTGGCCCGTCAGCACCGAGTGGACGGGGGGGTGTGGGAGAACTTATTTGGCAGTGAGGCACGACCCAAGACATCAGACGGACCGAGAAGTCCAGAACTAGGGCCAGCACACGAGCAGCCAGGCCTTCGCCCTAGCCGTAGCTTTCAGCATTGGCCAAATCGACTGCTGTGACAGCCTATGGATTCTTCCATGAATGATGCACATGTCGTCAGCAGGCGTCAGGATATGAGAAACACACGTAGATATGGTTGAGCAATTGCGTGTAGTAGGACAAGAACTCATGACTGGGCAATCCTTGAGATTTCGAGTCTCACAGGACGTTGCAGGCACGAATACTGCAACACGTTCTTCAAGACGTACTGAGGCACCCGAATTCTCAAGACTGGTGCGGCTCATGCCATGCAACCGATCAGAACAGAAACAAAGATATTCGATGATATAGCTTTTTCCGCTGCATTGGCTTCTTTCTCCGCTCCGCTCCTTTGGCGCCACCATCTGGTGATTTTAACCTGATGAGAAACCGGCGCGCTTCCGGCTGAGCTGGCTTATTGCCCAGAAACGTTGACGTCAACAACACCACGTCCAGCAGCCATCAAGTTGAAGCGTCTCTGGCACGTCTTCGAAATCAACTATGACTATTCAAGCTTCCAGAAAATGCTTGAATGACCCTGTCATACTTAGTCGAAGGCAAGCCAGCAATATATCTGCAGCATCGTGCTAGCTCTCGACGTCACACGTTCAGCTGCATGCTGCTCCTGCTGGGCATCGGCGAGCCTCGATAGCCAGTACTGACCTAGGTTGAGAGACCGATCAACTGAGCTTTTCCAACCGCTGCTGCCGAGAGTTGAGCGGGCAAGGTGGAACGGCATCCTTGCTGCCTTAGCTTGCTCCTCGCAAGGAAAACTTTACCGGATGAGCTCACCTCTTCAGATCCAGATGCGGCTGGGGAACAAGTGTGAAGGCACGTCCGGGGGTGGTATTGGCGGCTGTGCCAGAAGTGCATTGATCCTGCAGGTCTTTTCCAAGTATTTTGATAATGCACCCATAGCCCTGTAGCCTCTGTAGCTCCAGCTCAGTGTCTCGCCTTAGGTGCGCGATGTCTCAGGAGTGGCATGCAACATCAGGCTCAGCAAAGCGCGGCGCATCGGATCTGCCAAAGCCCTCCGTTGCTGGTCATGAGACCTGAGGGACTGCAACTGGAGGTCTCCTGCTAGTGATGGATTTGATGGACAACTTTCGCCTACCTCGGGCTCCTGCACTGCAGCGTTCTTGGCCTTAGACAGGCGGGACAGGCCACGATCTCGAAACGCCTGTGTCTCGCCGAATCCAGGCTTTCGGCGTGATCGTTGAAGTTGGAGTGTGCCACGTGAAAATGAGCAGTAGCCTGATGGATTGCATGCTTTTTCACGTGGCCACCAATCCAGGGTGTACTGCTGAAGCACTGAAGGTTCCTCCTCCAATGAAATGTGCAAGCGGCCTTTTCATTAACGGGCGTGGCATGCTTCTTGATGCTAGGCATCAGGAGGCTCTGCTCGCTGATGGGTATGTGCTTGCACTTCTGTGCAGCATCAAAATATGCCGCGACAGCTTCGCTGTGCGGACAACCCTGGTTGCGATCAACCATCTGTCCAAGCGGTTTGGCTGGCGGCCGGCGCAAACGAACCGTGCAAACTGACAAACATCTTGGCAAGGTCGTGTGTCTTGAATTGTCTTGAGCATGTCTGCATTTTGAAGTTACCAGGCGCGGTTGCCAACCCACTTTGTGTCTTCTGCTGGCCAGCATTGCAGGCGCGACTCGAGGCAACACGACATTCAGCATCCAGGATTCAGTTCGAAACAAGCCAGCCAGTTACGCAGCAGAGATTCGCATGATTAGCGGAGGGCAGATTTCCTTCTCGAGATCAGCTTTCGATTAGAGGCAGATCCATCCCTGGCAGGAGCCGACTCCCGATTTTGTGTATGCGAGATGCGACTCTCACTGACCAAGGCCTTTCGAAAGTACTGCTTGGGCTCGATGCTTGCAGAGCTGATGCACTTTGTGGGCGGACATCTTTCATGAAGCGCTCCCTTAGTCAGGCTCCACTGGACCAGAGCTCTCCTTCGCTCAAGAGCTAGAACTCTGCAGCCAAAGCTCAGCTGAAGCATTTCCTTCCAGTCAATGCTGCCCTCCAGGATTGCAAAACACACTGCAAGTGAAGAAGCTTCTAGCACTGTAGCCCGTAGCAATAGCATCCTGCAGTAAGACTCCCTGGAACATGCCGGGCCGTGTCGTCAACATCCAAGAACTCCACGATTACACCTGAATCACCCCGGTCCAGGGCATCCAGACAGCCCAACCTCTTGAGGATCAACCCTCGTTGAAAGCCAGCTGAGCCACGAGTTGATCCCAAGAACCCGAGCTGATCTCGCACGGCGCCCTCGAACTTGCTGCGCGACATGCTGCCCACGCCTTCGGGGTCCTTGCTGCAAGAGCAAGACAAAGGGACACAAGTCCGCTGCTGCGCAGCTGCGCAGCTGACTATGTCAGGTACTGGAGAGGTGCAGGCAGTGCAGGCAGTGCAGACGGAGTCTCCATAAGCTCCCAGACCCTCCGCAGTGCTCCACGCGATGATGGGAACTGTCCTCAGCGACAGATCGAAGAGACATCGAGGAAGTGACGCAAGCGGCAGAGCGAAGGAGAGCGAAGGAGCGGAGCGGAGCGGAAAGCTCTGCTCGCCTCAGCTCGCCTCACTCTTTCTCTTTGCCTAGGTTTGGACTTTGCAGACGATACGACCGAATACGACCCCTTTTGAGAAACGAAGCTTTTGGCCGTAAGCTGTTTGGGCTGTTTGCCGCACGATACAGATGATGCAGTATGCTTCGAGCCCTGTGGCCATGATGGTCTGGTGGCAACCTGCTCGGACCTCACCGAAAGGTCCAAACTTCGAACCTACCGGAAAGCATGAAAACCTGAAAAATCCAAGTATCACCTGTTCACATGCCCAGCATCGTTCCAGGAAGAGCGCGAATTCGTTGAGTCGCATTGTAACCTCCTTGTACAAATCTGCAAGCTCGGTCCACTCCTCCCACAAACACAAACACACACACACACTTTCACTTCTGGCCGCGGCCGGGGGCCGGGGGCCGGGCCGCGCGGCCCAAGTCGCAAAGCACAAAGAAAGAACGCAGCTTGCTCCGCTCCTCTCTTGAGATGCTCCCGCTCCCATTTGGGTCCAGAAAGCGAAAAACTTTCTGAAGCCAAGGACCTGCGATACTTTTGGTACAGAACTTGTCTACCGGGTACCGCGGCTCGTTCTTTCCCCTTTCCCCTTTCCCCTTTCCCTCGCCTCGGAAGGACTTCACGCCCATCCGCTGCATACGCTCCTCATGGCATGATCACAGGCGGCCGAACTGTTTACCAGACTAACCACCTGCCATGCTGCCGTGGATCGTGCAGCTCTTTCAAGTTGATGACACCATTGCCACGGACGCCACCATCCATGAAGGTAAAGGCTTCGTCGAAGTCGCTGAATTTACCAACCAGCAACCTGTGTGCATGGCAAGAATGGCTGACAGCTGGTGCTGGAGCATGAGCGGATGGCTTCGGCTCAGACAAGAAGCTGTAGGAACTTGATGACCTCTTCCGGCGCCTCTGTCAGCGAGGACCACCACTGAACCTGAGAACTGCTGCAGTCCAACTTCCAGTGGCCGCACTGCTCCTTGGATTCCAAACGTCGGCTCACCATCAACGCGGCTCAGCAGACAAGAAGGAAAGCTAGAGCAAGGCAACAAGAAGCCAAAGAATCGTACAGCTTCTTGCGGTAGGTCCAGTTCCGGGTATCCTTGCCACCAACATAGGTCACCTAGCGGACTCTCCCCCCTCATTCGTCTGAAGTGTGTCAGCTAGCCGAACGGAAAGACTTGTTTCCTTGCGTCATGATCCTCAAAGACAGCTTCCGCCATTCCGTCCCAAAGTGGACAATCAACAGGAAAGACCGTCACATCTCAACACAGCACCGCAACCTTGATACGTCCACTCGTTGGCACGCTCTCCTGCAGAGAGATGAAACGGTTTGCAAACCTATGTGTGGCGAAGCAAACCACGTGGATGCGTTGCTGAAAGTTGACGCCGGTGCTGAGCCCTTAGCAAAGTTCATCCACGATCGCGGCGCCAGGAACTGGTTGCCTTGAAGGATGTTGCCCGTGCCCGTCGTGTAGACCTTCAGGGCAACAGCATAGCGTCAAGCCTGCAAGGAGCATGTCGGAACCCTGTATCAACTTACTGGTACCATTCCCCTCCCGTCCACCACTTTTGTCAAGTGCTCCAACTTCTCGTGCTCCGCGAGAGTCCAGAGACAATGAAGAGCTCTGCGCTGGTCGTGCTGAGTGAGATCCAGATCGACCTCGTGTCTCAAAGCTTGGAACAGAGCTGCACAGAGCTGCACGCGGTCGCCTGCGGCCCACGGAGCCTAGGTAACGACGAGGCGCGGTCCAATGATCTGGTTGTATGTATGGGAAGGAGGCCACGTAGCCCAAACCTGAGACTACGCTGCGTTGGGAGAAGGCTGACTTCGCCTCGAGTCTCCCATGCAATGCATACAATGCAGCTTCGGACAAGCCACTCTTCTGAACGTTCAGCAGCTGCTCTGGGCTTTCGAAAGCACATCGAAAGATCTTTTCGTTCTGCATATCGACCACCCGAAAGAAGAAGAGTACCTGAGAGTCGCACAAGCAGCAGCATGAGCGGCTCCCAAATGCCGTCAATGGCATCCGCTCTGCGTTCTGGTCTTGCATACGGATCGCACTGCAGCGCGCGCGATACTCTTCCTGCGCAGCTCGGATGAGCGAGCGGACTGTCAGCAAAGCAGACATCTAGCACAGGACATTAACATGCCGAATGTCCTCGAACAGATTCAACATTTGACGCATCTGCGTCGCGGTTATGAAGATGTACGTGGACACGCTTCGCAAAGCTTTGAGTCGAATTTCCGAGATGGTGCCATTCCTCCTGACAGGACAAGGTCGCCTAGTTCGAAAAGGTAATAGGGCCAATAGGGGTAGACTTACGTGCGCCCGTGCGCCTGGTCAGCAACTTGAGCAGCTTGTCGAAGTCGTGGCTCTCCTTTGCAAGGTCTCTGTAACTCTGTCAAAAAAGTCTGCAGCCTGCATCAGCCTGCAGCATCCTGCAGTGAAGGCCCAAGCGTGCCAAGGCTCCATGGTCGGCTCAGTGCTGCTGGGCCGTTTGCAGCTTACATAGTCGAACGCAAAGGCGTCAGACATAGGAAGGATCCATTGCTTCACGTCCTCACATGCACGATCTGAAGAGTCTCAGGGGCTTCGCGGGCGCCACTTCACGAAAAGGGTGCTCCGGTGCTCCTGCACCGGCAGGCGCCGCCCCGCATAGGTCATGTTCCGGAGATGACAGCGGTTGCCATACTGCGAGGTATCCATGTATGCCAGACGCTCCTCAATCCTGGCTTGCGGCTAGAGACACGGCGAAGTGGCAACTGAGATTTGTGCTGACCTTTGCCGCACTTCCAACTCTTGAACGGGATGCCTCGTTTCCCATTGGTTCAGAACCAGAATCTGTTCAGCCAGAGCATAATCTGCGTTGTTGGACATGTCGAGATAGTAGTGTCCGGTGGGGTTCTCAGGCGTGAAGAGTAGCCTTGCAAACTACATATTTGTTCGTTAAACAAGCCACATCTATGCCGCCAAAGGGCAACTTCTTGACTCCGTCCAGTACACGGAGATAAAGCTTCATTGATGGCGCCCGCCTGCCAAGTGACCAGGACCAGGAGTCGGCATCAAAGGGCAGGCGGCAGGCAGCCGAAGCAGTCAATTCGAGCGACGAGCCACATCATGATGAGGAATTTCTCGGAGATGCCACCACTGACACAATGCATAAGGCGAGTAAGGATGCTCTTCAGCATATCTGGATTCCCCGCACACATCTCCTGCAAGAGCTGCACCGCCACAAGCGCAATTGGGCCCTTTCTTGTAACAACACTGCTTTCCACGCGTTGCTGTACTATATATTAGACAACGCTAAAACACTCGGGCATAGACATCAGAAATGCGTTGCTCTGTCGTTTGGGCATACCTCCTCATGTCTTGTATCCAATAGAACTCTAGCGGCTCGAAGAACCAAAATAACACGACATGGCGAAGCTCATTGCAATCCATGCGGTTTTTGTTGCTTCTTCACACATGGATTGTTGACGACTGTTGGCAGCACCTGCACCCAGGCTGCGTTTCTTTGCCGAGGATGACATAGAAGTGGCGAAATCGACACTCTGCACAAAGTATTACTAGTATAGGAAGCATGGTGCAGAGGTGAGCTTCAGGCTGCGCCGGATTTTCTGCGAGAATCCGTCCTAGTTGTGGTACTTCAAGATCGTGATCGCCACAGTGGCTTCACTATCCAGGGGCTTCAGAAAAACATGTACAGTAGTACGGCGAACAAAGTGACCCAGCAGTTAGTCCCGCGACAGACTGTGCGACTGCGATAGACGGCCCGCGTTCCCTCCTGGAGTAAGGCTGAGGAAATCATGAAGTCCTTCGCCATCACCTGCACAAGGTCGGGTTGATGAAGTCTTGTTTGCGTCTGCGGTGCTGGTGTTCGAGTGGCCTCCAGGATCATCAGCTGCTCCTGGGAATCCTCTGCGGCCAATTCCCAGTGATACAAAAGCTGGGCTGTCTTGTGAGCAGAAGGGGAGAAACGACGGCACGTCCAGTTCCTCGGGGCCACAGCCACAACAGCTGGCTCCGAAGTTCCGCAAGCAGTTTGGCTAGACGCAAACCCGACAATCCCTTGGGCCTTTGGCCTCAGTCTCTCGGCTTCATGAGCTCATGCAACACGAGGGGGAGCATGACCGGACTGACTTCCAATCCAAGCATCAGATACACCGCTCTCGCATATCCCCACATGTCATCTTCATCATCACGCCATGCAAGCGAGAATGCCGCAGACAGCTGCCCAGAGGACGGGACAGTGTATCTTCCATCCCTCTTGTCTGGGTGGCTATACGGCACGCTACTGCATTGAATCTGGAACGCTGAAGCCGGAGTTTGCCCAGACAGCTCACACTTCTTGTACAGCATCCGCAGCAAGCTCCGATGATACGGACGGGATAAGTCCAAGTCATACAGGCCACCTTGGTGTGACTGCAGCGACGTGCCATGGAGGGCACTCACCCGTTGCAGACGTGCAGCTTGGATTGATGTAGTTGAAGAGCTGGTTTCCGTCCGGCCCAGGCTGCACCGCCCCGGCTGTGCAACCGGCAAGATCGATGAAGCGTAGCTTGGACTGCAATCGATCAAAGAGCAAATCAATCTTTCCGTCTGGCAGCTAGCCCGAGCTCGCAGAACCCTCTGTCCTTGCTGCTGCAGAGCAATCTCAAGATACTCCGCAAGCCCACCTGCCATTGGCAACCGCGCTGCAAACCCAAAGCTTGATCCATGCACAGATGCAGCGCGGCCTGGCCAAGGGGGTTCTCGCTAAGATCCAGGCTTCGAAGAGGAGCGCTCTCGAGCGCATCCTCTAGGATCAATGCGGCCCGGTAGTCCATGTGATTGAGCGACAGGTCCAAATGCTTCAAAGTGCCGTTCTGGGACAGCAGCTCCTTGTCTCATTCACGTGAACTCGAGTCTGGAAACTCTTGCTACATCACCCGGCCAGGAAATGCTCGATGGGCAGATCTGAGGTTGCAGACCTCCCAAGGCCAAGCTTCCAGTGCTAAGACGGCTAAGGCACGAAGTCTGCACCTCCCGGAGCAACCGGCCAGGCTCAGCTTTTCCGGGCCCCGATGCTTCGACAGGCTCTGCCCCAGCTGCTGCAGCGCCGGACTCACAGGGAAGGGGAGGCCACCGATAGGGAGGAGTGTGCTTTCTTTGGGCTTGGTTTTGGAGCTTGCGACCGAAGCGGCGTGTCCAGGCAGTTCCAGGACAGATCCAACTTCTGGAGACGAGGGCAGGACATCAGCCAGCCTCGCATCGCGAGCGCCGGGAGCACATGCCACAACATCCCCTCTTGCAGCGTCTTTGCAGCTTAGCGGCTCATGCAGATCCTGAGTTCCGCAAGCGAGACCGACAGAGTCTCTCAGCAACAGCATTCCAATACGTGCACCAAGCGGATCAAGTCAGGCCCTCACTTACCATCGGTTGCGTATGGTGCGAAACCTGAACGTCTCGTCTTCATGACAATGAACCGGCAACATCAAATGCAGCAGCGAGTTCACATAACGATCACAGCTCTGCCTGTGTTTGCCAAGTTCACATCCAGCATTGTTGGATGGTGCGCGATGGCCTCACAAGACTTTCTCTGGTCTGTCCAGCTCCCGCAGAGCTCCCCGCAGAGCCTCTGCCAAGCCCTGGAAGCTCTTCCGGTGGAGAGGCACCTGGAAATCAGGTGAGGCGGAGGCCCTGCGGCTGCTGTCGGCCTCGGACTTCCCGCGCCTCGCTGACATCCAGCTGCAAGAGCTTGTTGAAGGCGCTGCGGCTCAGCAGCCTCTGACGAGAAAAGCCTATGAAAATGCCAAACCTCAGAACAGGAGACGGGGTCTTTGAAGGACATCTCTGGGGAAGTTAGGCTTTCCATGATGGCCTCCCTGTGCCTGCTTCCAGACCGCATACCCCATGTCTAGTTGGGTGGAGGCTTGATTATTCAGGCTCTAAAGGGCCGACTTTCTGTCTGTCTTTCCTGTGAGAAAGTGCAGGGCCTGTCTTGGCCCATTCCTGCCACAGAAGCTAAGTAAGGGCCTGATGAGAATGCCAGTGCCTCTGTCGATCAGTGCTAAGCCCTGCCAAACCACAAGGTTTTCGTAGTGCCACGGGTCCTTCCTCTTTCTCGCTTTGGGCGACGCTCCGGGAAAGCACCCCTGGTCTGTCTCCGTGTTGCCTCTCTTGTCTTGCTGGTTTGTCCTACGCAATGCTGCCAGGCTGCATCTCCGAGAGCAACGCCGCGCTGCTGGGGCCCAGGACGGAGCGGAAGCAGAGACGCTGCAGAAAAGAGGAGTGCGCCAAGGACCGGATCCTCGAAGCGCAGCCGGGTCGTCCCTCTTCCCTTCTGCATCGTGGAGGTTGGCAGCTCTGAGGCTCGGGCAGCGGCACGAGTGATCTGTCCTCACAGCAAGCGGAGCTCTGGAAAGAAAAACGGATCCCGGATACTTGCTGACTGGCTGACAGCTTGCTGGACGTTGCTGAGCGTCTGTGAGCATCCGGTTCCCGGCTAGATCTGCTGCATCGAGCTGGAGCTCCTCCTGAGATGTCTTTTGTGCCCAACAAAGCTCTGCCTGTGCACTGGGTTCAAATCGCGCCCGCTTACCGCAACGAGGATTTTTGTGTTGTCGCAATCTTAGACATGCCAAGACTCTAGCAAGGGAATCAAAGGGAGCAGATCACCATCCGTCAGGTTCTGGTTTGCCATTGTCAAGCTAGAGGACTCACCTGCACACACCAGCTGTCTATGCCCCATTTGACGGCCAACTTGCATCCCTGCATGAAGGCTGGCGGCCTGTGATCAGCGGATGTAGAACAGGTCGAATGCCCCGCATGCTGCATAACTGCAGGGGCATTGCACCACAGGTCGGGATGTCAGTCAAATCTTTAAACTTTACTCAATTCAAGGCTGCAACAGATCATGCTGTGTTCAACTTTGGAGTCTGCCTTCATGGGGGGTTGCAGAAGCAGTTTGGTGCTTCTGACGGTCGCTGAGCTGAGAAGGCCACAGCTTTGGAAATGGTGGGAGATGAAATTCTTCGCACCGTCGCTTCGCTGGCGCCCAGCGTGTACAGTGTCATTTGCATCAAGCCGCCAGGTGAACCACACAGTACTCTGCGATCACGAGATCAGTGGCGTCACCACATGGTGGGAAGGTAAACCGCACCCACAAAAATGAGGTTTTCTCGTGAGTTGGGATTAACCCTTCCGCTGATTCGGTTCGTGCTTTGTGCAAGCTCGTGCCGCTCAAAATATCCCTGGCAATCACGCCTTCACTCGCTGCATGATTCTGGGTCAATTCGGGTTTGCGAGTCTGGCAACAGCACTCCACTTGCACAGGCTTCGCTGTTGGCCAGATTCTCCCCCTCCCACGTGACATAATCATTCAGCGCACAACTTGATCGTGAAGCGTGCACGGCACAACCCCAATTTCGATGATCATCAACTTTTCGCTTGTGCCACGTCGTTTTGTTCGCTGCTGATCGAGACTAGAGGCCGGTAGCAAGGCCTCACATCGTCATGATTCCTCTCACCAATCGTGCAGCCACAGATTGAGGTTTCAGACTACTCGGAAGCCCATTCGGAATATTGCTTCTGGATACGCTTGGCCCTCGCCGGTGATTTTCAGTAAATTTCGCAAAACACACATATTCAGCCGACCGCAAAGCATTCGTTGAGTCGTTCAGTGGAGATGCTGGACACGATTTCAGCAAAGGAAGAACAGGCCCTAAAACAACCTTTATCAGGTTCCTGGAAGCGTCCTGCAAGCCAGCTCTGTTGGTTTGTGTCTTCGTGGCTTCCGTTAACTACTGCATCGGTCGCGCACGGCAATTTCGCGTAGTAGCACCACACAGCACCGCCGTCTGACATTTACTCTCACTACTTGGAAATCCCAAGCCAGCAATCGGACATGTCTTCGTGTCAGAACGCTGATGCTGACTGCACCTGCATATATTTGCCCCGCGGTGTCAGCTGTATGTCGTCGCGAAGAACGATAAGCCGATTTGGTGCACGGGTGACTCCTCGAAGCAGGTACTAGCGTGCATGGAACATCTCATAGCTGCGGTGATGACCCGACGACACGCTAGATCTTCCGATGGAAGAGTGCAATGCCGAGTTGCGGCTCGTCAAGGGTGCGCGCTCGCCCTGAGACAGCTTTGGCAACCTGATCACCTTGCGAGTCTATGACACTTGGTACAAGCGGTCAACACAGCAGCGTTAGTTTTGTCTCAGCCCCAGACTGTGTTCCGTTTCTGAGACGAGCCGGAACGCCCTGGGCTCTCGCAGCATCTTACTGAACCAGTGTTGTTTCCTAGGTGCCTGCAAGTCCAATTCGAGCACCAACTGCATCCGTGTCTTGCATTTGCAGAAGTGTCCGTGACTTGTAGTCCGCCTCAGGTGCAAAGTTCTCGTTCGTTCGAGACAACCATGCATGTAACTTGGGCACTTCGTCTGTTCTGTCTCCCATATGCGACTCGCTAGTTCGAACTCGCTTTGGCCAATGCGCCCAGAAGTTCTTTCGCTGAATGTCCTCGACCTTGTTTGAAGTGTGTGTGCTATCGGCATCGTCGGCGGCACGCAAAATGGCCTCAAATGCGAAGAACGGATCTGTCGAAGTGATCTCCGAGCTGAAGCCAATCTGCTGAGAAGCGGGCCAAGGCCTCTGCGGTGTTTCGCAGCCGCGTGGCAACCTGCCGGGAACCTTCAGGGGCCCTTCGCTTGAAGCTACAAAGCATGTCGATCAACGATGTTCCGCACAATGATGCGGGTCATTGACAGCCGTGGCACGACTGATGGTTGCAACGTGTTTCCAAAGGATGTCCCTCGCCGGCATGACCCAATCTTTGTGGGCTTTCCTGGCAACCATGTCAGAAGCCTATCGAGAACGCAATGGCATCGACACAAGAATCAGCAAGCCAGCGATGTCCTTTTCCAAAACTGCATGATTGTTTCCATCAGCTTCTCCACCAAGGATTCTCGTCTGATCTCCTCCAAGACCTTCCGCTCCTTCAACAGCACCACCGTGTTCGCATGACACACTTCAACTGCTAGGCTTAGAAAAGCATACCAAAGTACGACTAAGGGTAGGTGTGATGCTTCCAATGGCTGGCCGTGCGTTGGAAGCTGTGTCCTAGCTCGCTCCTTCACCGGCCGCCCAGCTCCCCACACTTATGCCCACATCAAGCTGTGAAGCGGGATACCACCACTCCCCGATCGGGTGCACCCCTTTTGCATGCCTGATCTGGCTTTTGGCCGGAGCACTGTGGCTTTGAATTCTCGATTGAACAAACTTGTCACCTTCTAATGACTGCATCTATAGATTGAAATCACAAATGGATGCTCTGCTTCATAATGAAACGCAAACCCTGACGCCCAGTTGCTCGTCTATCCTGACACAAACAACGTGGACGACGACCGACGACCGCACGGCCGTGGCTTACGTTCCTCATATTGCCCACTTTTTCGACGAATTACATCCCCACTGTCCTCACCATTGAAAGCTCTTGTATCGGGTCCCACGTTCACACTCCGTATCAACATCTTTGATCGGAAAACGACACAGAACCTAAACTTCTTTTTGTCATGACGATCTTGCGCTTCTTTTTGTCATGACGATCTTGAGCTAATCGAAACGAAACCATGTCTGACATGTTTGCCACCGTCATTAGGCGTAAGTTGATCCACTGGGCTTGTTTAAACCGACATCCCTGCTTCGCCTCGGCACCCTCGGTAGAAAAACCTGCTTTTTATAAATGAAGTCCTGCTCGCAGCAGCTTCACAGAAGATGAAAATGTTGAGCTGCATTGAGAACAGAGTTGTAAAATCTGCAAAGAGGTCTCCTTTGAGGTTTGCCAGTCATGACGTTGCGTAAGCGTGCCGTGGGTTGGACATACGAAAGCTGGACGGAATAGTACCGCAAGACGAGTGCGCAGACCGAACAGAGAAAAAATCGGCGGATGTATTCGCAGCGAACTGGTCTAGCGGCGGACCAAATTTGCAAGATGCAAAACAGCATTAACTGTTCTGTACGTCGGGTCGTCAATGTAGGTATCCTTGATCTTTGCAGGCAGTGTCATGCTAATGCAATACTACGTAGGACGTAGGATGGTTAATTGCATGTATTGCATCCCGTTGCGGGGCCTGGTTTCCACCTCAAAGCTCTACTGTTGACGGAATGTTTCCGTCGATTGACCCCACCCTGACATTGGCTAAATCCAGTGGTTTTTGTCCATAAAATTGGTTGTATCTGATGATCTGCATATCGGAACGATCATCCTAAACGCTCACCCAAAACTTGCAGAAATGCGTGAGACCCGGCTTCGATGAGGTGCTGCACCGAAGCACGGATCCAAAACAGATGTTTAGCCGGAAGCTCCCCAAATACGAAATTCAAAGCTTGAAGACGGCGGGGACAGCCATTCGTAATGCTCATTCTGCAGGACAAGCCCTATGGGCGCAGTGTTACGGGCCAGCTTCGCATACCCTGCCTAAAACTGAGCCGCGATGCACACACGGAGCCAGACCTGCTGGTGATGGTACCAGACCACACCGTGTCGGCGAGACATGGCCTGCAGGATGATGCCGTCGGCCCAGGCCCTCGGATGCCCAGCCATTATTTGAAGTCCTTGTGCGTGTCAGGCGTTGGGTCCTCAGGCGCAACTGCCCTGTCCGGAGCAAACGCAGGAGTGTAGTCATCCTGGTGTCGCCGTAGATGGTCAAGGATTTGTGTCCCGAGAATGCCGCCTTCCGTGCGGGATGCCTCGTCTCCGAGCTTCTGCTGCTTTGCATTAACAAACATAGCAGCCACTAGTGCCCCAAAGGCACAGTCTCCATTGCCACCTTGGTTGACGTGCGTCCAGCCCTCCGTTAAAGCCTGGTAAACTCACAAGCCACTGGTGGCCCAGCATTGCCTGCATCAGCGGCTGAAGACGCTTGTTTTCGTTGATTGTCGCTACGCGGGGTCATTAGCTTCTCGTCGTCCCCATCAGGAACCGAGTTTGGGACCATAACAGAGTCCGGAGACTGATTGGCCTCAGGCTCGGCTGGGAAGGTGCGGCGTGGTGCCACGCGCAGTGTCAGCTGAGCAACTGGCTGCCGAGCTGCCGCCCTCGTCACATAAACATGAAGTTTCGCGTCTTCACTGTCTCTGTAGTGCCAAACCTGTAAGCGATCGTGGGCGAGCGGCTCGTCGGGTGAGCCTACAGAGGAGAATGAGAAGCAGCATCGATAAGGCCATGAACGCGTCATGCAACCCGTGTTTGACATACATCCAGAAGTACGGTGAAGGCTGGTCCCGGTCTCGCGCGGCGGGAATGATAAGGGTGTCTGCTTCCCTTTGCCCAACCCTCCGCCCCGCACGAAACTTGCCCTTGTCGTCTCCACATTGCTTATGTGGGGCAGGCCCCTTATCAGCCCAAAGTTGGATACTCTATGGCCGCACCATCACACCTGGCAGGGATTGGAAACTTGTATACAGTACGTACATCAACACAGAACGAATGTGAGTAGTGCTTCGAAGCATGATCTCATTCAATCAGAATCCCCACACAGGCGTGAGGGAAGCGAGGTAGCAAACCTTTTCTCACTAAGGGCGCCCTCCAGTTGAGCCGCAGCAACGGCAACAGCGATCTCGTGTGCCACACCCCTTCTGCNGCGTGAGGGAAGCGAGGTAGCAAACCTTTTCTCACTAAGGGCGCCCTCCAGTTGAGCCGCAGCAACGGCAACAGCGATCTCGTGTGCCACACCCCTTCTGCAAGGGCTCACGATTTACACCCGTCCTCGGCTTTTCTGGAGGCGGCCTTTCTAGCATGCCTTCCCGCCTGAATAAGGAGCTTCTTCTCCTTAGCGGCTGAAGAAGGCTCGAGCTGCCACTCACCTTCGGCGAGCGCAGACAGCAGGGCGTCACGGTCACACCCTTCCTTTGTCAAAACGTCCGCCAGCATCTGCGAGGTGTCTACCCAGGTTGCGTACCCTGGGGCGTCGTCTTGGAAGGTATTCTCCCCAATCATCTCGCGAATCTGTGCGACGAGGATTCGCACCCTTTTGTCGGCTGGCTGACCGGCGTCCTTGTTCAGGGTTTGCTCCAGGCTCTTGGCGTCGGTGAAGCACGCGATCTTCTCCTTGAGGTAGTGCTGGTCCAGGTCACGAATGGAGGCTGCCGGGTGAACCAGCTCCATCAGCAGCATCCTGAGGTACTCGGCAGCTTCTGCTCCCGCCAGGAATCCGTTCGCCTCTGCAGCCAAAGTGCTGCGGCAAACCCTCTTGATGCTGCCCNCTGCCGGGTGAACCAGCTCCATCAGCAGCATCCTGAGGTACTCGGCAGCTTCTGCTCCCGCCAGGAATCCGTTCGCCTCTGCAGCCAAAGTGCTGCGGCAAACCCTCTTGATGCTGCCCACACTGAGACTTGCCTCCCTCGAGGTTCGCGAAGCTGCTGTCGGCGAAGGTGAAGACAATGGCCTCATCGAGGGTGAGGCCGCCCTTCTTGAAGCACCACTTAGCCTCAGAAGAGTNCCCACACTGAGACTTGCCTCCCTCGAGGTTCGCGAAGCTGCTGTCGGCGAAGGTGAAGACAATGGCCTCATCGAGGGTGAGGCCGCCCTTCTTGAAGCACCACTTAGCCTCAGAAGAGTCCTTCAGCATCTTCACTGCCTTGTTGAGCCGGACCACGTCTTGAACCCTTGGGTTTCCCATCGACTGGGCGGCGAGACTAACGTTGACCATCAGGTCCGGTCTGCTCTGCCGAACCACCCAGCCCATCTGGCCAATCAGGCCGCGAAAGGCTGTCTTCTCGCTCTCGGACAGCGGGCTGTTCACGGCTTTGCGGCGGTCGGTCGGCAGGATCATGTAGTCGATGCCCTCGATGGCGTCCATCTGGTCGATATAGATCTCGCCCCCCTTTTGCAGGATGTTCTTCCCGCAGAAGCGGAAGCTCCCTCTCTTGATAGTGAGGTGGAGCTCGACCTCCATCTCATCCAGTGTTGCGTGGTAGGCTTCTCCTTCCCCGGCGCTGAAGAGGTCGTCGACGTGGGAGATCAGGATTCCCAGAAGTTTTCCGCCCTCTGCCAGGATAAAAAGGGCCGCCTCGATGGAACTCATCCTCCAGCCGTGCTTCCGTAGCGTCTTGTAAAGCTTCTTCCACCATGCTCTCCCGGCGTCTCTGGTGCCGTAAATGGAGCCCTTTGCTCTCAGGAGGTCGTTGGGTCCCAGGCCTGGAGGTGGAGGTCGCGGCGGCCTAAGCACTAACAGGCGGCTGATGCCCTGCGACTGGAGGTAGGCGGTCGAGGCATCACTTGCAAGGACCTCCCATCCTTGGATCACGGCCGTCGCGCAGACCAGGTTGAAAGCAAGGAGGGAGGCCGTGGGGCTGTCGGAGCGGATGTCCTTTGGGTCCTCCTGGTGCCCCTGTACAACAAGCCTACTCTTTGCCGAGAGAGGGTACTCTCTCCTAATCTGCTCTTCGCTCTTTCCCGTCTTGGCTCGGAGGTGGAGTGCGAGCAGCCGCTGCTTCTGGTTCTTGTCCGTGTGCACCCACCTGGTCCCGATGACCTTCACGTCCTTTGGCAGGTTGAGGATCTGCTCGGGGGTCAAGACTTCCACAGTGTTGAACTTTTCCCAGGAGCTCCATTCCTTGCCCATTGATTGAATGTACTCCTGACGCTGCTCATGGGTGAGGTCCTTGAGTTTGATCTCTGAGCATACGGCCTTGCCAGTGAGGAAGACGTCGGCCGGGATCGCACAGAGCAGGTCCTCCTACTCTGTGTCTTAGTTCTCCTCGGGTTCAAACTCCTCAGTGCTGTCCATCATTCTCTTCAGGCATAGTTCCCGGACAGCCTGCGTTAGAGGCGGTTCGCTCCAGACGAAGTCTTCCGCTAAGTAGGGAACCTCAGTCTGTCGGGCGGGTCTGGAACGCACTGGTGTATAGCCATCTAGCCTGTCTGGGTCCCTGAAGGGTAAAGGCATCGTAGGCGGAGTCCGTGGAAGAGCAGCTTGTGGTACGTCTGGTACCGGCAAAGGGCCGAGAAGTGGAGTTGGCTGTGGTTCCGGCTCTGTGGACATCTGTGACGGCTGCCTATCCATATCTATAACGGCACCCCCTTCGCCCGTCCTGAGGTTCTGCGCTGGTTCTGGATGAACTTCGTCTCCTTGACCTAGGCCTGACAGATGGCCTGTGCCACCCCCTTCGCCCGTCCTGAGGTTCTGCGTTGGTTCTGGCTGAACTTCGTTTCCTTGACCCAGCCCATCAAGTAGGCCGCCGTCGTCGTCTTCAGGAACAGGGGGAAGAAGGTCAGGCGTCACGGCGATCTCGGTGCCCGGGACCAATGCAGAGAGTGGCCCACCTGTTGGTAATGTAGAGGTCGTCCGGCGTCTCGTTGCGCTTACTGGCGTTGCCTCGAAGGGCTGGCCCCGAATGTCGAGGTAGCCCCTTGCCCCGCGAGCATAGGGTGGAGCCAGAAGCTCCTGAACCACCGAGTGTGCGGCTCATCCTCGCTGGCAAACCTCAGCTGCTCCCCTGTCACGAGCACGACACTGGCCCCATAGCGCAACCAGTAGGAGTGTGGCTGGCCTCCGTGTGTAGGAGGCTCGGGGTCGGCAAGCCTGCTGGCATTGCGAAGCTCCGCACTCTGCCGTCAGTATCCAGGCGGATTTGCGCCACCCGGGAGGCCTCCCGTATGCCCAGGTTCCTTGCCATCGTGGAGCCAGGGTCCTCGGCGGCCTCGAGTACCTCAAGGCGNCTCCGCACTCTGCCGTCAGTATCCAGGCGGATTTGCGCCACCCGGGAGGCCTCCCGTATGCCCAGGTTCCTTGCCATCGTGGAGCCAGGGTCCTCGGCGGCCTCGAGTACCTCAAGGCGTTCAGCCTCAGGCTTGGTTAGGATGCTGCCGGGCAGTCGTATCTCGGGCTTGCCCAGCACCCACTGGTTGGGTGAAAATCCGGAAGTACGCGGGAAAGAGTTCCGCGTCTGGGTCACGATGGAGGCCGCGACGATCATGTCTTGGAGCCCGCTAAGTTGCATCTCCAGGACGGTCTTCTGGAAGACTTCCTTCCACAACCCGCCGGCTCTTTCGACCTTGCCTCCTTTCCACGGTGCCTCCAGAGGCATGGCCTCTTGCTCCACGCCAAAGGTCTTGAAGTAGTCGGCGAAATGAGCCAAGAACTCCTTCCCCCGGTCCACCTGCAGGCTCGCAGGGAGCCCTGCCCACGACGACCATGATGTTAGGAAATGCCGTAGCACTGCCCTCGTGGCCGGTGGCCCCTGGGACTGGCCCATACAAGACACAACCTGGAACCCCGTGGCGTCACACACCACGTTGAGGAAGGAGTACAGCTGCCCCCTCACGTCCTTGCAGTAGAGCACGTCGGCCTGGATGTGGGCATTGAACTCGTACTTGCTGGGAAGCCGTACGGGTTTGGGGCGCTTTCTCCTCAGAGTGTCTCCGCAGGCGTCGCAGGACATGTAGTCGACGCCCCTTATTGCCGCAGGCTTGGCATCCTGCCTCCGAAGAATCCTCTGCAAGGTTGTGTTGGTAGGGTGTCCGAACTGGACATGCAGCTGTCTAAGGCTCCTCCGGATCTCGGGATCCAGCTCCAGCCAGCGACGGCGGCGGTCTTGTTCAGTCATGCTTAAGACGGGGTCCAGCTGGTCAGCCATAATGGCACGGTGTGCCGCATCGTCTCCGTCAGCAGCCACTCGCAGGTGCCCGGCAGGAGTAGGTTCTCGAATCAGCTCGGCCAAGGTACGGTCAGTTTGGTCGTCCGGGCGCACAGGTTGGAAGTCATCGGGCCTAACGTACACGGGAGGTGCTGCGTACTGTTCAGTGAGAACGGAAACCCGGCCCTCTCTTCTCCTCTTGGGCCGACGGCCTCGAGATGTGACTTCCAGAGGGAGTGCTTCTTGTGCCTCCCGCGCGGCAGCCTCCTCCACGAGCGCCTGTTGGATGATGGCTTCCAGGAGGTCGTAGTTAAGGTCGAGGGCCTGTCCCTTCTTGAGGGTCTCGTCCAGGATGCTCTCAGCAGTGAGGAGGGTCGTGGCCAGCTTGGCACCCCCGGGGAGGCCTATGACCACCAGATCTCCGGCCTGTGCGCTTGCCCGCACGCCGTCGAACTCCTCACTCTCCAGCCATCCCGTGGGGCCCCTTTGGAAGAAGATGACGTGCCTGTTGCATTTGATCCTGTCGTTGATGGTTTTCCCGACCACGGCACGTTCCTTTTCCTCTGCCTTCTTGACCGACTGGGGTGTCACGACCGCGGTCCCAGTTCCAAGTAGCCTGTGGTAGTTCATGGCGGGCTCGTTCACCTGGAGGACGTATGGGTCCTCAGCACGGAGGTCTTGTTGAAGGCGGTGCCTGCCGTCGGAAGTGGGCGCCCTCCATCCGGAAATCTCGAAGTCGAGAGGGGCGCCTATGGTCATGCCGGCCATCACACAAAGGAGGCTCAGAGCCAGGCAGCCCGAATGGAGTTGCTTCACCCACGTCTTGCCGACGGGTGGCTGCCTTGTGACCCGGGCCTTCCCAAAAAGAACGCGGCGGAAATGAAAGTCCACTCCGTCGACCGCGGCGGCCATAGCCTCGAGCTTCTTGAACTTTCGGTTGGTGGCCTTCCTTTGGAGGCGCGGATCCGCCGCCACGGCCTGTTCAAAGTAGTGCACATCCTCGCTCACGTCCTCGTCATGGTGGTGGCCCTGGCCTTGGTGCTGTTCAGCTTCCCAGTTTGCGACGTCTTGCCTCATCATCTCCAGGTGTGCCTGGTAGTCGGAGAAGTCGTCTGGGTTCATGCCCTCCGGCACCTCTGGGTAGTCCTGGGAGTAGGATCTCATCAATCTCGCTGGGAGTGAGTTCCCTCGGTGTTTCCCTTGAGGGGGGTGCTTTCGGCACGAAGGTTCCAGCAGCCAGGGCGAGGTCCCCGGAGGTGGGAGAGTAGTCCTGCGCCAGGTTCTCCGGATCGAAGTCGAGGATGTTCACGGCAAGGTGTCCCCGGGCTGTCTTCTTGAGAGGTAGGTTTCGCACCCCGAGCGCGGTAAAGGAAACCACCTGCTTTCCCAGGTCGATCACCGTGCCGAGCTCCTCCATGAAGGGCCGGCTCAGCAACAATGGCAGGGGTCCAGGAGCTTCTGAGGAGCACATCTCTCCGTGGACCTTCGAGAGCGCAATCGGGTAGACCTTCACCACGTTGCTCTGCACGTTGCCGCCCACACCCTNCTTCCCGGAAAGAACGCGGCGGAAATGAAAGTCCTCTCCGTCGACCGCGGCGGCCATAGCCTCGAGCTTCTTGAACTTTCGGTTGGTGGCCTTCCTTTGGACGCGGATCCGCCGCTACGGCCTGTTCAAAGTAGTGCACATCCTCGCTCACGTCCTCGTCATGGTGGTGGCCCTGGCCTTGGCGCTGTTCAGCTTCCCAGTTTGCGACGTCTTGCCTCATCATCTCCAGGTGTGCCTGGTAGTCGGAGAAGTCGTCTGGGTTCATGCCCTCCGGCACCTCTGGGTAGTCCTGGGAGTAGCCGGCTAGGATCTCATCGACCTCGCTGGGAGTGAGTTCCCTCGGTGTTTCTCTTGAGGGGAGTGCTTTCGGCACGAAGGTTCCAGCAGCCAGGGCGAGGTCCTCGGAGGTGGGAGAGTAGTCCTGCGCCAGGTTCTCCGGGTCGAAGTCGAGGATGTTCACGGCAAGGTGTCCCCGGGCTGTCTTCTTGAGAGCTAGGTTGCGCACCCCGAGCGCGGTAAAGGAAACCACCTGCTTCCCCAGGTCGATCACCGTGCCGAGCTCCTCCATGAAGGGCCAGCTCAGCAACAATGGCAGGGGTCCAGGAGCTTCTGAGGAGCACATCTCTCCGTGGACCTTCGAGAGCGCAATCGGGTAGACCTTCACCACGTTGCTCTGCACGTTGCCGCCCACACCCTNGCTCAGCAACAATGGCAGGGGTCCAGGAGCTTCTGAGGAGCACATCTCTCCGTGGACCTTCGAGAGCGCAATCGGGTAGACCTTCACCACGTTGCTCTGCACGTTGCCGCCCACACCCTTGAAGAGTTGTTTCTTCTCCTTCTCCTGCCAGGTGAGGCCCAGCTTCTCCAACTCGGCCTCGTAGCGCTCTGCCCAGGTAGCGCCATGCATCGTTTTGGTGCAGCCGCTGTCAAGGATGGCAAGGCCCGGCGGATCTAGCTCGGAGGTCACATAGCTGACGGGAATCTCCGATTCACTGTCTTGGGCCTGCTCGTCAGCGGTGGGCTCCTACATCATCACGTCACAGTCGTGCTCAGAGACAATGTCCAAACGGTGCGGGTCCAGCGCCACAGGCACGCGGATCTGTCTGGAGCTCACCATGTCGCCAGGCCTTAGGACTCTCTTCCCGGAGTCGCCACCAACACCTTGCATTCTGAGGAGGGCCTCTCGCACCAGCTGCAGCCTGCCATGGAGGTAGAAGGCGAAGGCGTAGATCTCCGGGCGCATGGGGTTGTTGCCCAGGGCAAAACCTAGGACCTGGGAGCACCACCAGTTGCATTCGGCCGAAGAGGCAACATCGACAAACGTACGGCCGTGGAAGGGAGAGGTCATGTTGAGCACCGACGCGTCCTGAGGCAACGGTTGGAGTACGTCAAAGTCCTCGGGAGCAAGCTGGGGAAACGAAGGCAGGTCCAGGTCAGAGTTCACACAGATCCCGTAGACCCACACCTTGTTCACAGGTTCGTCTCGGACAATCCTAGCGACAGGGTACGCCTCCGCGGTGTAGTTCGAGAGGGACCCCGCCGGTGAGTTGGCCACCCGCTGCCATGGTCCCAGGCCCGTGCCAGAGTCTGCGCTGCCCGCCGGCTCTCCACCGTGGGTGGCGAGGCGGCCCCGGAGCTCGTCGAGCTCTCTGTCCCTCTCGTCCTGGGCCTCTCCTCTCACGAGGCACACTCTTTGGAAGAGGGCCCTCGAGCGAGCCTTCCTTCCCCAGAGCGTGCAGAGCGCGATCTGCACCAGGAAAGCCCAGAGCCGGATGGGTTCCTTCCTGCTCGCTGCCACGACGGCTCTGTCACACTCGGGCTCCTTGCACATGATCTGTCGCGAGTGCCCGTTGGCCGTCCGGTGAAATCGCCGCTCTTGGCCCCCTTTGTAGGAGGAGTGCTCGCAGAGGTCATCGGCGCGCAGGATCATGTAGGCCTCGTTCTGCTTGCCCTTCATCTCAAAGCGGTTGTTAAAGGTCCCGAAGGTGCCGACCAGGAAGACGTCAGCCTCGCCCTGGTCGCCCTCCGGCTGGTAGCCGCCGTCGACGAAGAAGGTGGAAGACGAGGGCTTCTTGAAAGGTGCCCCCTTCTTCTTGGCCGGGGAGCTGCTCTTGGCTGGCCGCCGGCCGGCTTGCTGGCACTCCGGATCACCGGCCCAGTGCCCCTTTTTCCCACACGCAGAGCAAGGAGTAACAGACTTCAGGAACTGTACGGCATTGCGGCGGTGTTCCTTGGCCTGCTGGTCCAGCACCACCTCTCCCTTTGCCTTGAAGGGGAAGCTTTGCCCTTGTCCAGGTCCCTTGCTCCCGTGTGTGGCTGCTTGCGTTTTTGGAGAATGGTGGCGTAGGCCTCGGCGAGCTCCTGGTCGTCGGCGTACCCGTCGTAGTCCTGGATCATGCTCTCCAAGACGTCGTCGTCCGGGTACCCGTCGGCCCCAAAAGCCTCGTCGGTGTACTCCTGGCCCTCCTCGACGAAGGCCTCCTGGTCAGGGTTGTCCTCGGGCTCGTCCTGCACCGCCAGCACATAGCCCTTGCCCTTGCCTTTGGGCTTACCGGCAAAGGGCCGGGGCCTAAACTTTGCCGTGCTCGCCGGTGGGCCTGCGGGGCTTGTCCTCCCGCAGCCCAAGTAGTCTCGGCGGTGCACTGCTTTCCCGCTGCAGGTGGGGTACTGGATGCGAAGAGCGTGTGCGATCTTCTTAAAGTCGTACTCATTGTTCACCGAGCTGAGCACGTTGAGCTGCTCCCGCTGGTCCAGCCCGCCGAAAGCCAGCAGCATCATGGCCCGGATGTGGTCCGGGATCTTTGACCCTGACAAGACCTCTTCCAGGCGCTTGAAGTCCTGCTCGCGCCTCACAAGGTACTGCTGCATTGTCTCAGACTGCAACCTCCAGACGTGATGGCTGTAGAAGGCGGTGAAGAAGAGCTCGTTGGTCTTCACAGGGGCCTCCTGCTCTATGTTGTCCCGGAGGGTAGCCAGCAGTAACTTCAAGCCCTTGTCGGAGGGCTTGCCATCTGAAGCCTTCGTAATCAGGCTGGCATGGTCCAGCTTCCTCACTGCGGCGTAGGCGGTGCCAACAAGGCCCGAGCGGAGGTGGATCGGAGTCGCGGCTTGGGTCTGCTCAGAGCCGTCTCGGCCGTACCACAGGTCCCACGCCCTCTCTGCGTACTCCTCGTAGAGCTCAGGCTCTCCACCGTATTGGGGAACCCCATATCGGTCCACCTCGAGCTTTGCCATGGAAAACTGAAAGCTGGAGGGGCGCAATCACAAAGGAAAGCGCTTAGGCAGCCAGCCGAAGGAAAAAGGCACCGGCCCGGAAGCGGGTGCAAAGAAGTTCTCGGCCGTGTGGTAGACGGCCTCGCGTGTTGGGCTCGTGCAGCGTGCCTCCAGCACACCAGCGGTCACCTGCAATCAGCAGGCTCCGCTTACCATCAGAATCCCCACACAGGCGTGAGGGAAGCGAGGTAGCAAACCTTTTCTCACTAAGGGCGCCCTCCAGTTGAGCCGCAGCAACGGCAACAGCGATCTCGTGTGCCACACCCCTTCTGCNCGTGAGGGAAGCGAGGTAGCAAACCTTTTCTCACTAAGGGCGCCCTCCAGTTGAGCCGCAGCAACGGCAACAGCGATCTCGTGTGCCACACCCCTTCTGCAAGGGCTCACGATTTACATTCAATGAAGGCACAACAAAAGATCACTTATGATATGTCGCGTGCCATATAACGCCAACATTTCCTCACTTCATGAAGCTCAAGACGGGAAACTAAATGCTCATTATGTGTCCGAATGTAAACAGTGTAATAAAACGCAAAGCCAACCAATCCGTTTTCACTACGGCGGGAGTTGAACTTCAGAGAAAAGCTACTTGAACCTGACGCAAGTAAAGGGAACCACCCGCGCATTCAAAGCCTCAGGGTGGGATATTAAAATAAAACAGTATGCACTGGACTCAAGCTCTTAAGGTTTTAATTTAGGCCTCTCTAAATTCTGAAACCTTCAAGCTTTCAACCCTCGACCTCAGTGGCGACCTGCGATCAAGCGTTGAATCTCTCCTGAATTTTCGAAACTATCGAACTCTCAAAAGCTCACAATACTGAAATTTGTTCGAGGAGTGCCGAACGGCCTCGACTAAGTTTGGAGCTTGGGTTCAAAGTCGCTGCTCGAGCTCGATCGTTTGAAAGTTTTTTCTCTTTGGTTCGACAGTTTCCAGTTTCAAAAGTTCGAAGTTTGAGGGTGGCTCACGTGCGGCCCAGGTTCGAACGTCGCCATCTTGCAACGTTCAAGAGTTCATTAACTGAAATCGTTTGAACTCTGAAACTCTCTGAAACCTTCGAGCTCGAACACCCTGGCTGGGGACACTTTTCCTGGGTTGCCGGGCAAAACCTGTCCTTCGCTCCACGACGCATTGCTAAAGCAAGCCGCGCCAAGTGGCCTGGGATGGGATACCAGCGCATTTGAGACAGGAACACGGCCGCACCGCTTGCCTCCTGGGCTGTCGATCGAGCTGTCCGAGTCCGACAGATCCATGGTGTGAAAGTTCTGTGACTTAGCTGCCTGAAGCTCGCAAGCACAGAAACTGGGGCAAAACATCTGCTCAATTCTGTCGAGAACCAGGCCCATGCAGCAGTGCGCTGCAGGAAGTCCTTGACTGCCCCGCCCTCAACATCCGATGCTTCGGAGCCTCGGCAGACAGCAGACAAGGCTGACAGCTGCTCACACTGCCAGAAAAGTGTGGCAGCATCCGCCTGCAACTCCATCCCCAACAAGGTCAAGCTCAGCTTGGGCTTGGTCTCCTTTCTGGCACAGAAGGGCATGGCCAAATGGCGAAGTGAGGCGTATTGAGGCGTGGACCCGAGCCTGTCAGAGATCCGGCCTCTCCCGTCGGGCCTGAGGCTGAGCTGAGGGCTCGTGATGGGTCATCTGCTCATCAAAAAACAACGAACGGATCTGGTGATGTGTAAGGGTGCCTTTGATGAGCACGCGAAATGGAATGAGACACAAGCCCCCTTCACCACAGTTGAAGAGGTGAGTAGGAGAGGGTGAGCCGGGAGCCACCCAACGAAATATCGAAGGCAGAAGTGTATTGAGGTGCTCAGCGAAGTACTGCAACCTTCATGGAATGCGATCTTGCTTTTGCACGCCCACGCTTTCGCGGGGAGTGTTGGACTGGATAAACGATGCTGTTGACAGAGCACCCATGGGCAAGCCAAGGAACTCCCAAGCACCTCGACCTCTGCATCATGGTCATCCATGGCAGGCTCATTTGCTCAAGAGCTCCAGGTTGCAAGACACATCTACCAGCATGGCTAGCTGTATTGCCATCCCAGTTTCTCTGTCCACTTGTCTGCGAACTTGCTAGGGGCGCTGTCAACATACGACCAGCTGCGGAACAGCCACATCAAATGGTCTACACCATGCCCCAAGCTCTTTGCGGTATCAACATTCGTCGCACCTCCTGGTAAGTACTCGTGAGCTGTTCCATCATTTCCTTGGCATTGCATCAGTCTGCTGTCACCGCCGCGGCAAGGATTCCAGGATGGTGTGCGGTTCAGGAGCGTGTAGCTGCTTCTCCCGCTGCATGTAGCCCTGCACGACAGCAGTGCGAGGTGTAGAGAAACACTGAAACATTTACCAAGGCAAGTAGATATCGAAACTGCCAAACAAGGTACTATGCAGTAGCAAGCAAATGTGGAAGGATACGCTCCCAGCTACAATGCCGTTATGTCGTGAGCGGGAATCCTTCTGGATGTGCCAGCCAGCTCCCTGATCCTTGGGTCCATTCTCTCGATTGACCTCCTTGCTGTCCCCAGGAACAAACTTGGGATGGTTGGGAGCAACACCCGGAATCCGAAGAAACCAACAAAACATCGCCGCAAGTCAGCAGCTTGACTCCTTGGTTTATGTTAGACCGTCCAAAATAGAAACAACCTTGGAGCTGCGCTACGCGCGCCTGCATAAGCTCGGCCACTCGCTGAAGCTCACTTCGCAAAGCAATCACCTTGCGGCCGCTTGCGAGCGCAGGTTATCAAGCTGGGCGTCCTTTGTGTTGAAGCGCGATTCTTCCAAAGATCGAAGCAAGCCAGCAAGCCTCCTGATACATGGCAGTGACCTCCCGCGTATGCTCCTTCCCGAAAAGACTTTCAGAGCAAGGGACCAAGGGAGGCAAAGGCGCGGCTCCTGCGTCAACTGCGCTACGAGCCTGGGGGCAGGCGCCGGCTCTAGGCTCTAGCAGTAGCAGAGTAGCAGAGTAGCAGACTTCGACAGCTCTGGGAGCCGGACTCATTCGCCAGGCTTGATGCCACCTCACGGAACGTGCTGCCGGCCTTGGCAGAGTCGCACAGTCCCGCGTCGTTCTGAGAGTCTCAGGGCCCCTACAGGAGATGAGCCATAATTCTGCAGGGCGGAACCTTGGGAACCTCAGCTCTTCGGAGATAAGGCACGCATCATGACGACAAGTGCAGCTGCCAGTGCAACCTGGCAGCGCATGGCCATCAACCCCGTTCCAGCGAGGTTGAAGGGAAAACTTGAGCACGTGGCGCCGGCAGGCCCAAACAGAAAAGTATAAAGTGTTTGCGAGCTGGACAGCGTGGCAACAAAGCTCTCTGTTAGTGGGAGCGGCATACATACTTTTAACCGAGTGGCTCAGTGAGAGCCAAGATAGGGTGAAACGCCTAGTTGAGATGCACCTGCTCCGGCAGCGGAGGCAAGTTCACACACCAAGGCTTAAACGACACCTTGTGTCGACTGAAGATCTGACACCGTCAAACTTCCTCCCTTCCAAATTTAGACACGCGCAGGTGCAGCGAGAGCTGACGCAGGTCGACCTCGAGCGCAAGTCAAGTCGTGCTATCCCCCCGCGCTCACTGCTGTGAATGCTGCCACAACCGAAGGAGATGCATCTGTGAAAGGAAGAACATGCCTCGTCCAGCGGCCCGTTGTGACCGCAATCGACGTGCATCACATACCCTGCCATCGACCTGACGCAGCACACATCGGGTCCCTCCAAAAAATGTCAGCGTTGCGCACCTGTCGATGACAGGTCGCGGCTCGCCTTGGACCTGGCCAACGACCGCAGGCAGGGCGGCAGGATGTTGTAGTAACAACAACAGCAGAAATTGCCGGGATTGCCGGGTTCTCACTGACCTCTGCCAAGTCAACACTCCTCGGACGACCGATGAAATGAGGCAGCACGACTTCGGAGGCCGCATGCGCGATCCGTTTAGCTGCTTGCTGCAGCTGCCTGCAGCAAGGAAGCTCCCAGCAAAACACATGCTGGGTGAGGCAAGGTTCTTAAAGAATGCCGCCAGAGTGGACACGAAACTGCCGATTTCATCCAAGTTCAGAATGATCGTCCGCACCAGTCGGTCCAGCTGCTCTTGCTGAGCAGCATCATTGCCTCAGGCCCAATCTCGTGACAGTAAACCCAAACAGTCTGTCGTTATCATTTCTGACAGACACTGTTCGGGCGGCGAGAACTCGATTCGGACGTCTCGCACAACGTGTAAAGCATAGCCCCAAACAATGAAGCTCGCCCGTTGGAGATGTTTAGCCCCACGTTCCAATCATGCCGTTTGCGAACAACTTCTTCACGTCAGGAACCTTGCAGTCAAGGCACCCTGGACGCGCAAGTTGCCGAGTGCACCCTGCAAAACGCTCTGCCGGCGTCGGAATTCGCGCCAGACTACCTCAGAACCAACGGCATCGACAGAAAATCACTTCTCCCAAACTCAGCTTGAGTCGTAACTCAGCAGTCGGCAGTCACTCGTGCACGAGCCAGATGTCTATGGAACTGCGCAAGGCTGTCCTGTCGACAATCTGCTGTGCTCGACTGGCAAGCCTACACTCGCGACCAATGTCTCGACCCCAAAGGAAATGCGGGCTTCGAAAAGCAGAACACAGAAAATGTATAGCTCGCATATTAGGATATACTTGGGCGTCTCTGCGCTCCGGATGGAGGCTCATCATCTCTGCCAGACGGGTCTGACCTGCACACAGTGCACACTGCTCGAGTCGCCACCGTGTCAGGTCGCGTTCGCTGAGTGCTCGGCCAAGCTGACGAGCACTTACCTCGTCCTCTCTGAATCGAGGAGAGAAGACCACCATGAACGCCAAAAAAAGCGAGAGAAAGAGAGAAGGCAAAAGCCAAGCAGGCCTTGGAGAGGAAGCTGTCGATCTCGATTAAGCCAGAAGGAATCTCCTCGGCAGCGACTTCTGCAAGCCACACCGCCACCGCCGCCCATAGCACTGAAGCAAAGGTGTGGGAACAAACGGGAACCACAACCGTCCTGGCCAAGCGATAAGAAGGCGAAATCACACCCTTCAGCGCGCGGATTCCCGGTTGCACCCCAGACCTGAGAGCATGCTTGACGCGTGTATTTTGGCAAGCAGCAACAATCATTGCAAGGCCCAAACTTGCATGTTGGCAAGCAGGCACCGAAGTGCATGGCCTCAACGATCAATCCCAACAAAGATAACACAGCCTTGCAGAAGAAGAGCATCGTCATGGGCCAGATAAACGTAAGACCGCGGCACAGGTTGCCGCGAGTCTCGAGCACCTCACCCAGGGTTTGGCCTCCGCCCTCGATGCCCTCGCACACTACCTCCAGCAAGTGGTGAAGCCTCAAGCGCCCCGGAGCTGTGAACATCCATGAATCATCTGCGTCGTCTTCTAGCTGTTCGACTCGCATGCAGCAGGTGCACTGATCTTCGAAGGGTGCCAGTGCCGAGCGCACCAATTCCACGTTGTCCTGGATGAAATTTAGCAGTGATACTCTGGGGCTGAACTGGTTTGCAAATGCTGATTGTGTTCATGTGCGGCTCTGCTTCTTACACTGCAGAGAACAGACGTTGTGTCGAAACTTGCAATTCGAAGTTGGCCCTTGTTCTGAAAAGACATGGTTCGTTAAGGCTATTGAAATCTATGCCGACATAAAGACCCAATGCATTTTGGGGTCTAAGGCTTGGGACCAACCCGAAGCTCTTCACCACGCGGTTCAATGCAGGCAAGATACGCGGATAACACTGGGCGGGGTGGGCAGAGGGAAAGACTCAAGCAACAGCGGCAAGAACTGCAGGATCCACGGTACCTGGTAACAGCATCCGCAAACATGAAATCGTTCGCTGCCGCTCAGCTGACATGTCCGAAACCCCAGGCTCATTCACAACATGTGATTCAGTGATGAGGGGTCCAGAATGGCCTCTCTTTTGTGTATGTCCTCATGTGTTGGAACTTCTGGTACGACTGCTCCGAGAAAAGCTCCCAATGTCTTTAAGGCATTCGTACCATGCACGCCCTTCCCCACCGACTGCTTTCAAACCGTCTACTTTAAGGGATTGTAATTATGCATGCCTTTTGGGGCTGGGTTTATGCACAAGTCGTCTCTCAGAATTGGGAGTATGGCTGTACTGTCCTGTATAACGGAGTATTGTCCATGCGGACAAGGTTACTGGAGCCATGCGCTGCACAGATCTGTTGCGGCGACGGGATACTGAAAAATGTATTATGGATGTCGGAGTGCCTCGGCGAATCATCTGATTGCATATAGGAGATGCGGCGTGACGTCTCTGTGAGGCAGGATTCCGCCCAATGTGGGCGGGGGCGGCCGGGCCTATTGGGAGAGAGTAAATGTCGGTAAGCGTGAGAGCTCATAAACGTAACCTGGTATTCAAGTGTATCCATGTGTCGATAGAGGTGACCTAATAGCTGCAGGCGCTGCTGGGAGTATAATTGTGAGGGGGTAGGAATGCGTTTGATGTCATACGCTAGACCTGCCAGATACTCGTTGGAGCAATCGTCGTTAGAGAGTTCCAGAACTCTATGGTAAAACGAGGACTTAATTTTAAAGACCCTACGAAGGGATTTAACGTGAACTGTATTCATTTTTTGTATCTGGGATGCAGAAAGAAGAGCACTGTCCATGGCATATGTGAGAATGGATAATACGATTGAGCGATATACGGTGAGCTTCCGGGAGGGAGGGAGTGACGAGTGAGAAAGAAGCGGGCGTAATATTTTGGAGGCTGAGACTGCTTGCGAAACGCGATAGTTAAGATTTTTTCGACCAGAGGAGAGAGAGACAAGGTAGACCCTTAAATATTTGACTTCGTCTGATAGGGGCACCGGGGAGAGGTCGTGACGTCGGCAGTCACAAGGAGAAGCGCACGCAGGTGAATAATAGATACGTTTGTCTGAGTGTAGACGAAGATGTTCACACTTCTCCTCGTTTATTTGTAATCCGCACTGGTTGCCATGGTACTGAACGATATGGAACAGGCGATTGAGTTGTTGTGCCGAACAAGAGAGCAAAACAGTGTCGTCTGCATATTCTAGATCCCATAGCGGGGAGGGAACATGAAAAACTCCTGAGATTTCGCCATACATGGCTTCATAAGTTCTTTCAACGTCAAAGAAAAGATGAGTGAGGACTAAGCCGAAAAGATAGGGGGAAAGAGGGCAGCCTTGGCGGAGTCCTTTAGTTTGTGTGTGCTTAGCAGATTTCTGGGAGGAGTCTCTGACCACGAAGGTCGGATTATTATAGAGCGCCATAATAACCTTGCGAGTATGGGCGGGAATGCCTGCATGTTCCATGGCGGCTTGTCTAGCTGTAAACGTAACTGAATCAAATGCCTTGCTCCAATCCAAAAAGAGAGCATGAAAAGGGGTATTTTGTCTCTCGAAGATCTCTATAAGTCTACACATAACATGTATGGGCTGAGTAGTGGAGCGGTTTTTCCTAAAGCCATATTGGGTGTTTCGGATACGGGAGTTGTATTTCAAGGCGGCTCTGCAGCATGGAGGCGAAGATTTTGTAAGAGACATTGGTGAGGGAGATAGGGCGATAATTGGAAAGGGAGCGGATATCTTTTTGATGGTTCTTAACAAGCATGACAACCTCGGAGAAAAGCCAAGAATCATGTATAGAACATGTGGTGTAACACTGATTGTAGTGATCAAGGAGATATAATTTCAATATAAATGGCGCGTGTTTGTAGATCTCGCCTAGAATATCATTCGGACCTGGGGCTTTGCGGGATTTACTTTGCGAGAGCGTTGTCAAGATCCTGCATGGTAAAAGGGGCATCAATAGGATCCAATGTGCAGTGGGGGGTGGGGACTGGAACAGGAGGATCCTGGGGCGAGAACCAGATCTTGTTGGCAAGACAATCCGCAAAGGTTTTAGCTCGTTGGGTGGAGAAGACCAATTTACCTTGGGTATTAAAAAGGCCTGCGGAGCGTGGCTTGAAGTCAGACCGGATTTGCCGAGCGTGCGTCCATTGCTGAACGGAGCTACCATAGAAGCCAGAAAGGAGATTACTGGCTATAAAATCTTTCTTGCGCGCCGCCATTTTAATTTGCTTACGCGCTTGTTTGAGATCAGTAATATTAGTAAAAGTCGTATGTTGGAATGCATCAATTTTCTTAATAGTGTCAGGGGAGATCCACGGTTTTTTTGCGGATTGAGGGAGAAGAGGAATGAGAGGGATATTTGAGGAGACAAGCTCCTGAATGATGTCGTCTTGTTCAGAGGTGGTTTTGTCAGTCCATTGTGAGTGATTGAAGTCTACGTCTGGAGGGGAGAGGGACTGAGTATGGTGAGAGGAGAATCTGCCAATATCAGATCGTGAGTAAACCCCACGTTTAGCTAATTTATCGGCCAGTTCATTACCTGGTATCCGATGTGAGAGGAAACCTTCAGGAGAGTGGTACGATACGTGCAGCGTATGGCCGTATAATACTTTTGAGCAACAGTATCCAGCTGATGGTGGGTGACTGGCAACGCATCTCCTTGTAAGATGGAAATTACATACTGTGAGTCTGTATATATTGTAAGTTGATCTGTTTCCAAAAAAGGATAATAATAGAGTGGATAGTCGAAGAGCTCGATAATGGCCTTGAGTTCGCCTGTGTTATTAGAGCCCGGAAGGGGGTGAACAATGTCAGTGGGGTTGGTTTTGACCGGCCCCCATGCTTGGTGCCAGGTTGCGTCCGTAGGGGGATGTTGGGTGATAGAGTCGGAGCGGGTCAGAGACTATCTGGTTATTAGGGCAGGAGCCGTCCGTATATGCCAGAATTCCTGGCCCGGTGGATTTGGCAGGTGGGAATTCATTGTTTGTCATAGAAAGGAGGGACGTCTCTACATGATTATAAAATGCGCTCAGTTGCGTGTAGTCGTATCTATTTCTACGCGCGGCACGAGGTTTTTGTAAGTGCTGGGTCTGGGCAGTAAAGACCAAAGGGAGATGCCGCGTGTTAATGAATTGCTGAAAAATACTACCTGTAAACGTGATAGTCTGGCAGAGAGCCTGTGGTACGATTCGGTAGTCCAGAGTGGTCCATTGATGGACGTTTTCTGTAAAAAGGGAATGGTCTGGACATGTCATTTCTTTGTATGTGACTCTTTTTCGAAATGGGAGGTCTGAGAACGTCTGTGGGAGAAAACACCCGTGGGCTTCAAGAAAGTCCATAAGGTGGATGGCGTTATCCCTTTCCGGTTCCGGGATAGTTTGGAGTCTTCCAATTACATGGGGGGCCTACTTGAGTGTAGGTTGGGTCAATATTGGCATCGAGACGGGATTGAGCATTAGGTCCTCTAGATCGGCCCAAAACTGAGATTTTTGTTGTCTGTCGGTTTCGGGTGTTGCCACTGTACTGGGTGCGTAGCTATTGATGATTGTAATGGGGTGAGGAAGAGTAGCAATCGTAAGTTCGCAGATACGCGGAGAATGTGGTTTAAAATCCTTATGTGAAACGCAATGCAGGAGAGACAAAGAAACCTACCCCATGATGTTTGGAGGAGGGCAATCCGGACATCAGGATCTCCCATCCATTTTTCACGAAGGTGTGTGATGAATCCACTTTCGTTTCCTGAGCACAGAGTAGAGAGATTTTGTTACTGGAACAAAAACGCAGGATACTATCATACTTAGCGGTTTCCTTGAGTCCAAGCGTTCCACTACAACTCTAAAGGGGCCGAAACAACAAAGCCCAACAGAAAGCAACAGAGGGAACAGAAACGCACTGATTTCGGCAGCAGCCCAACAAAAAGCATCGGGCAGGACGATCGAGAAACGCAGACAACAGACAGCAACTAGCTAACATCCCTGCTCCTCGAGCCACGTGGTACCAACACGCTCAAAAGCCGGACCTTCCCGAGCAGGGAAGGACACGGCGCAACTGTGCGGAAACCACGTTAAGGAGTAGACCGCCCGCAACTGCATTGCCACAGGCTCCGCCACCTCGGTGACGAGGAGTCCAAGAGCAGGTGACTTCAAGGTGGCTTCGAGGGGGCGAGCATGGACATCTTCGTGCTCGATGCGGTGGCACTTGCAGCTACAGAGTGACAATAGTCGCAGCGAACGAGCCCACCGCGGCTGGCGGACTGCGCGTCGGCATTCTCAGCCTGCGAGCTCAATACTGGCAAACACCGAACTTACAGCGTGTTCTCACTGGCCCTTCTCATAAGTCTGCAGCCTTCACACGCACCTGGGAGCATCTCTCGATGTTTGGCTTGAAGCTCTTCGTGGTGAACTGTCGCCCGCACCGAATCTTGGACAACAACTTGGCGCGCTGGCCTGCACAGCAAGACACACTCGCAGGACAGTCCCATGAAAGACACTTGCTCAGCTTCGTGCCGCCCAGAGAACCTGTCGGAAAGATCCTCAAGCAAAGCTGACCGGCCATACACTGAACAAGAAGACCGAAACATCAGCGAGGCCTCTTCTCCCTCACACAGGGCAAAGAGGTCGTCAAAGAAGCACCATGCCTAGCAGTGGCTTCAGGTTCCTTCGAAGTGCTGCAAGACCGTGCACCTCTGCAAAGGTGTTCAGCGTTGCATCATCGAGGTTCAGACGCTCCTCTTGAGAGCATGAATACAACAGCCCAAGCAGCTTCTTTTGCGTACTCCTGATGCGAGACACGCTCCAGGACTTGTAAAGCCACCTCGGTCGATGCAGACTGCCCCTGCAGAACAAGGATCGTCGCTTTCTCGGCAGGATTCGTTCGCTAGGCACTTCGACTGCCGCACTTTGCAAACCAGTAGCCGGCTTTTCCAAAAACGCTGCCGAGACAACAAATTCGATCAAAAAGACGGCACTGCTAGGAGCCGCGCAGCGGTTCGGAGTGAAGCAAGCTCCAAAATCATTGTGTCCTGCGGAACAGCACTGTCCTGCCTGTCTTGCACCGTGGAGCATCCCTGTGCCGGCACAAAACTGTCCCGAGGGTCGCATATCAGTAGTTTGTGGCACCGCACCTGGCTAAACTGGCACTCAATGCACGGGCGGTTGTAAACAGCATCCTCATGCGCGGGTTGCCTCTACAAAGTTCTCCGTGTTATCGGCCACCATTGACCTGGCTGTTGCAGCACAGGCGGTTGAGACTTGAGGCGGATCACGGTATCGACGCATATCGACGCTTCCCCTAGGACCGTCTTTGCTCTGGCCTTTCTTCGCCACACATACGCAGTGAGTCTCCTCGAATGCGTGGTGTGTCGAGGCGCCAACAGTCAAGAGTTCCTCTAAACTCTTTGAGCAGAGACCTTGACTCCCCATTAAATTAAAAGATGTCGTTCTACGGACGATCCGAAGAAGATTTCGTCTTCGGATTGGGACGTTAACCATCCGCCCTGAACGGATGCATTCACGAATGCCTAAGGCCTAGAGCTTTGCGAGCGCCGCCAGCTCGGAAGAGAGTAGATCGTCATGGATCGGATCACACGCTGATAGAAAATTAGGCTGCTGCCAGGCTTGAGCTTCAAGCCCGGACTGGGCAGTCTCAGGTGTCGTCAGAATCATGGAAAATCTGAGTGCTGCAATCAGGCACCTGCAAAGGGAATTCCCAAACCACACAGGCCCGGAACATCCTGGAACGGGAGGCGCAGGAGCCTCGGACTCTGACTGCGTGGGCCCAGGTCCGCAAGGCTGCTCCTTCGAAGAGAGTCTTGCATCTTTCAGCCGCAAAGGAGAGACCCCCCTGACTTACACTCCGGGCCTTTGGATGGGATTCCGCCCGTAGCTGCACCTGACCAGGTCCAGCACAGGCAATGGGGAAGCCCCT
Organism: Symbiodinium sp. clade A Y106; assembly: GCA_003297005.1. Classification (NCBI taxonomy): domain Eukaryota; class Dinophyceae; order Suessiales; family Symbiodiniaceae; genus Symbiodinium; species Symbiodinium sp. clade A. The sequence continues at coordinate 52,669 of BGNK01001878.1, read as the reverse complement.
GAAAGAGATCATGGAGCATGTTGAGCACGACACCTGTCTCTAAGCCTGTCGGAAGGAATGTGCGTGAGAGGCGCCACTCCCGAGCTGAAGCCAGGCTAAGACCAGAATAACCCGCCAAGCCCGAGAGCAGGAGTGGCAAACCTGACAAACGAGTATGCCAACCCCTGGAAAAAGCGATGGACAGCAAAACCACAAGACTTTTCAGGCTGGAAAGCCAAGGACCCGTCAAGAAAGTGCTAGCCATCCCGAAGTGTTGCATGGCCTCGTTTCTGCAGATCTTCATGGCTTTAAGCGCCTTTGTAGCATCCTTCTCGGACTCCTACCTAGTGTCTCTCTGACTCGATCCTGTTCCGCGCAAGCCTTCTGGCGCTGCCACGGCCAGCCTTCCACGTCGGGTTGGGACCCACTGCGGACGTCCTGCCAGCGATGCTTGGCACTGTGCCACAGCGGAGCCCTTTGCTGGCCGCAAAGGGCCTCCGGGCCAGGGCCGCACAAGGACGCGGAGGTGACCAGCGCACGTCCTCTAACTCTGGCAAGCTGCACAAAGCTCTCAGGCGGAGAACTTCTGCAGACCTGACCTCGCCATGCATCGAGCACGAGGCGCGTCGTGGTTGGGGGCCTCTGCGGCCAAGGCAGGCGCAGCCTTAGCACCGCAGCTTCTCCACAGGACGAAGAGGACGAAAGTCCAAACTACTGTTAGGTTCGACGAACCCGGCCACGTGGCACGGACAGGTCCGGCTGCGGTGCCGAAGCGGAGGGTGAATCGGCGCCTGTCCCGACATGGCACATTGCACGATGGCGGCCGCTTGTTCGCGGTTCGTTGAATCGGCCTTGGAGCTCGGCACTGCGAGCCACGGTGCCGCGACTGCCAGTTTTCGGCAGCGCACGGCCTGTGCTGGCACGAGCTCGGCAAAACACTGCAAGACTAGGTGAAGCTATCGTCCGATACTGTGCTTCGCACCAGCAAGTTGTTGTTCAGATCCGCTCCAAGATAAAGCCGACTTGATAGCGGCACTGTATGTGATCCTGCCACATCAGGAACCAATGACAAATGCTACTAGTGGCAAGCTAGAACGCGGGACAATGTAAAACTGTCTGCAACACGGCTCTGGTCATCGGTGGATGCAAAAGCGCAAACTTTCGGAACCCCTGCTGCTGTCAGCAAAAATCTCGTGGGATAGGAGTGACGGGGGGGTTGAGCTTATATGTGGCGCAGGTCCGAACCGCCTGAAATCATTGCCGAGCCCGTAACCCAAAAAAATCACTGATGGACCAACCAGCGATTCGGCAGCAGCAGCAGCAGCAGTTGTTGCGATGTTGTTTGTGCATAGAGCACCATGGCTTCTCTGGCTTGCTCTTACCATCTTGCAACCCTTAAGCCTTAAACTCAGATCTTCCTGCATCAGCTCTCCCCTTTGTCCAAGGTCCCCGGAGTGCGGGAGATGTCGCTGCGGGGCAGCGAGATTTCTGAGACTGCCATCGGTCTCGAAGTCTCGGCGGAGCCCTAAACCCTGCAGAGCCCTGCTTCGGTCCCGTTGGGCTGGAGGTGCTGGTCCAGGAGCGCTCGGAAGAGGGCCAGGGTCGCCTCACCGTCGCTACGACAGCATCCAGCCGTGGCCCCCTCTCGACGGCCCAGCCTGCCACTGCTCCGAGCGGCGGCAGGTGGTCAAAACGAAGTTCCAGTCCTCGATGTCCTGCGACCGACGTTCCCTCCAAGCTCCGGAAGACAAGGCGTGTGCTTTGAGTCTCACGGCATAAATCATTAATCTTAGAGCATGCAAGTTGTTCATGCTGAGTCGCTGTGTGCCGACATGCTTAGAGCAAGCCTGCTTGTCGGAGCGCAGTAGCAAGGATATGGCACCCTGCCAGCAGAAACCCAAGCCGCAGGCGCGCATGGCTTCAGCCAGACAATCCTGCACATCCCGGCACATGCAGGAGGAACTACGGCTCAACATGGACCACAGCTGCCATGCCACCCGCTCAGAGCTTTGCAGGATCCGTGCGAACAAGCCGAGTCCGATCTGCCACTCGCCGGCCCTGACCAGCTGACTGCCACAGGCACTTGACTCTTGACATTTCCATGCCGTGGCGGAAGTCCCGGTCCCAGCCTCGCGCATGCGTCGCCGACGGTTGAAGTGCCTGGGCTTCTTTTGGCTTCAGCTGTGAGCAGTCACTGCTGGCCAGAAATGAGCCATGTTTCCTTCAACATCTGAAACATGTGTGTTGCGACACAAAGCTGCTCACAACGTCTGGTCCAAGTCTTCGCCTCAAGACAAGGACGAGGGTGCGGCTTTAACGCTCCAGGCCCAAGGTAGCTCCCCCTCTGCCTCGGCATCTCCTCGAGAAGCGCCAGGCTTTCCCGCCATGCGGCTAGAAGTTGACAGGAACCTGAGCCAAAGCAAGTCAAAAAAATCTTGATCAAAAAATGCATGCAGAGACCACGAAACGTTGCAGGGCTCCGCAGTACACCCGGCAGAAGTGCAATCGGAAAACTGATCACTGCACGGAAGCAGTCCAAATCCGGCTCGAAGGGCTGCTGCCTCAAGGGTTCAGTGAAGTCCTTTCAAGATTTCCAGTGTGAGACTGAGAAACCGAGGGGCCGGAACAGCTGCACCGCCAGCTCCCACTTTCCGCCAGTGCGGCATGCCGTCAGCATGAAGGTCAAAGAGCTTGCCGTAGCCTGCAAATGGAGGACTGCGGAGAGTACCGGGTAGGGCTGGCTTGTGGGAGCTTCGGATTGACGGCACCTCCCTGGCGCGCACCTCACCAGAAGCCGTACCCGTCCAGCTTCTGGTGCTTCGCCACACTCTCTCGAAACTTCTTCCCTCTGACCCGTGAACGCCAATCAACTGATATCAACTGAAAAAACCCAAACAAGCCCTTGTTTTGCCTGACTAAAGCACATTGGGCCGTCGTGGGAAGTTGTGTCTCGGGCATTCCAATGTCTGGATTTGTGAAGCTGCGTATCATGATACATGTACCCAGGATGGGCCTTGCCAATGGACATGGCCTCTTCGAAGACACTCAATGCTGGAAGCCACTGCCCGACCTCAGATGATGTTTGCCTAGATGCACACTTCTGCATCGGATAAGTGTGAAAGCAACAGCCCCACTTGCTTGCGAGCCACTCGAGCACATGCACCGATCGCTGCATCAAAACAACCTGTTGCAGGCTACAACAGTGAACAGAAACTGGACTTGTCTTCAAGACGTAACGACTCGATACGGCCACAGTCTTGATGAATGACAAGGTCAGCCCGCCAAACTTGGGAATGCATCAGACATGGCGGCTGTCCGACACAGGTTCACTGCTCCGTATCAAGCCAACGATGACCTATGTAGAGCCGACCGGGTCCATAATTACCTCAAGGCCGTGCTACTTTACCAGTAATGTCAGTAATTGGTGAAGCCACGAACACACGACAAAAACACAACAGGAGAACAGCAAGCATGCATTTCAGTTGCTGAGAATATTTCGGAAGGTTCCATGCGAAAGCAGGGCAGCAAGTGGCCGGGAACGAGCTTGTAGGGTGGCAACCAAAAGCATCTACCCTTGTCAAACACATGTGGACGGTCTCACGAAAAACTGGCTGCATGATGTTATGACTGCTCTGCAACTCCAGGTGGTACGACTGTCAAACATACAGGCTTACACGGACCACGGTAGAGAGGCAGCACCTCCATCAGGAACGACCTTCACCGCTGGCATGTTGCCGAGCAGGGCCAGAGCGGCTTCCCACTTGCAAGCATCATCGCACCCGAGAATCGCGTGCTTGAAAATGCCAGCATCAGGTCGTGCATTTGGAGGCAGCACCAGCAGAAGGCGGAGCACAGCTTGCCACTGCCCCGCATGAGCACAAACTCCCACAGCGCTGTAGAAGTTCCAAAGGTCAGGTGTAACAGATCTGGCAGGCATTACGCCCAACAAGCACAATGCAAGGTGCCATTTGCCGCTGTTTTCACAGGAATTGATGACGGTGTCATAGCTGGCTGGGGTTGGTGACAAACTATAGCGAGGCATGTCGTGTAAGAGCTGCAGGCACTGCTGCCAAAGCTTCGAACGACTGCATTCCTGCATGGCGGTATCGTAGCAGAGTCTGCCGCGTGCTGCTCGACTGCGGAGCGTGGCTTCTAGCAGCTCAAGGGACAAGTCAACCCGCTGACCCACACTACAGGCTCGGATTGCAGCTGCACGGTCGAAGTCCCGGGGCTCATTGCTACTCCGGACCATGTAACCCATGATGTCCAGAGCTGCCTGCCAGCTTCCTGTGGTGGCACAGGCCGCCAATGTGGAACTGAAACTAGCCTCGTCTGCATCTCTCATTGCCGCCAAGAGCTGCAAAGCAACGTCCCACTGGCTCCCAAGCTCACACGCATGGATTGCCACGTTGTGACTTGTTCGAGTGGCACGTAAATTGGGCGGGATGCTATGCAGCAATCCAAGTGTCTGCTGCCACTGAGTAGCCTTGCAACAGACATTCATCGCAGCATTCCAGTTGGCCACGTCAGGCATCACTACTGCCGAAGGCATTTCGTGTAGCATGGCCAGTGCCTGCTCCCACATGCGATGCCTCTCGAAAGAGCAGACTACAATGTTGTAGCCGACTTTGTCTGGCAGGATGCTGGCTTCGATACTGCCCCTGAAGAGACTTAAAACTTGCTGCCATTCGCTGCCAGATTGTACCGCCCGCATCGCTGCATTCGCAACAATCCTTGGGACGCACACTGTCGATTGAGGAAGTGCGGGTGGCGTTCGGACAACAACGATAGAAAAGAAAGACCGCATACTGTAAGCTCCAGTGTCGTATCGGGTTGCACTTCGTGCTGACTCAAGGAAGACATCAGTTGCACAGCAGCCGGCCACGCGCTCTGCTTCTCTATCGCGACCAACGACGCTGTGGCGCTCACCTCAGCTGGGGCAACGGCCGCGACTATCTGGCTCTCTGCCAGCTCTGTGCACTGCGCAGCTCTGCACCAAGACACGGCATCTGGCAAGATTCGAAAAGTCGACATCCTGTCTAAGAGATCGCAGCATTCGCGCCAACAGCCACCTGCAGCATATCGAAATATACAGTCCGTTGAAAGGAAGTGGGGTAAAGCCCGACAAAAGGATTCCTCTAGCCTATGTTACACAGACACGAGTCTCGTGCAATGCCGTTCAACTGCTCATCGTCAGTCCAAGGGAGACGGGGAAAACTGGTTGCTTTCAGGCGACGCTTTGCCAAGGATGTTGCCACAGCATTGCAATGAAAGACGTCCAGCTGGAATCTGCTCTCTGCCCTTGGATACAATGAGTGGAAGCGAATGGCCCAAAAATGCAGATGTCGTTAGTTCAATAAGTAGAATATGACTCACGTGACAAGAGCATAGGTCTATCATATCAATCTGGGTGTTTGCACATGAACAACTCTTAAATACAATGATTGAAAGGATGAATGAAAGAATGAAAGAACGAAGGAACGAAGGAACGAAGTAATGAAGGAATGAATCAATGACTGAGTGAGTGAGTGAGTGAGTGAGTGACGGACGGACGGACGGAACGAAAAACGGAATGAATGACTGAAGGAATGACGGAATGAAGGAATGAATGAAGGAATGAATGAGGGAATGAAGGAAAGAATGAATGAACAGAACAATCAAGTTTATCGTGATTAAAACTCGGGCCTTTTGCCATGAGATAGAAACAGCTGCGAGGATATGATGAATGAAGAAACACAAATGAAAAGACCGTAGTGAATTTCAAAGTGCTTCCTTGATTTCCTCAGTTCGCAAACCGCAATAGAACAATAACCTGCTTGGTTTTTTCAACCTACATCCGCTAAGGCCGTGAGGCCAGGGAGCCACGGGCATCAGTCCAAGCTGCATGCAGCTCAGAATGCGCAGGCTCAGCCCAGGATCCACCTGAAACTTCTAGCCGGAGGAAACAATGCTGCCCTTGACCAATCAAAAGTCTTTTATTTGCACACCCTCACTCCAGAGCGTCTCGCCTTCCATGCCACATCTTGCAAGGATTTTGTTGCTATGCGGGGCTGCCTGACATCGCAGCCACGGTTCAAAAGCACGATGAGCCTGGTGCCACAGGACCAAACCCAACAATGCCCTGGGACGGCTCCTTTGCCAGCGCTTCAAAGAAAACCTCAGCGTCTCCTGTAGCTCGGCATCGCTGCAACCGGCCGGAAGCCTGTTGCGACACGTCGCGACATGTTGGCCATGTCTTGACGTGTGGCCTCTTGTGCAAGGGCAGCAATTCGCTGGCAGTGGCCATGGCAGTCTATGTGTCGGCCATACTCTCCAAGTTCGCTTGGACCGGGGCTTGCCCGGAAAGAGCTGATGTGTCTTCTTTCTCTTCATTGTCTATGCTCTATGCCCTGCTTTGTCCACAGATCCCCCTTCCGTGATGCTCCTTTTGATTCAAGTGGTACTGGTAAACGCAAAAATGCAGCTGCGGTGTCCCGATGCATTGCATTGCTAATGCGTCCACGTAAAAAAGGAAGGTTGCGAAGCACCACACTTTGAGCACGGCACGGTTACTCGAAAAGCCGCGATCATTTTCGAGCGTGTACCGTCTGTGACGTACAGGCGTCTCAATTTAATCCTACGGCCGTTTTATCCAGCCAACCAAAGCAAGCGCAGCTAAAGAGAAGGCAATACCAAGGACAAGTCGGGTTTGACTGTTTGCAGAGCCAGCACCGGCTCGTGCAGCAACTAATCGACGCCACTTGTCTTCCGAAGCTGCAGCTGTTCCGACACCGCGCATGTGCTGACACATTCTTTTGGAAATGGACAGCCTGAAATGATGCAGCAGTAAAGCCTGCAGCTCTTCGGCCGTGTCGATATCTCTCTGAACCGTTCCTTCGGAGGTTTTCTCAAGAAAATGCTTTCCCAAAATGCGCACGTGGGCTTCGAGGGAGCGCTTCTCACACCAGAGTCGCTGCGTTAAGGGGCTCTCGAAGTAGCCATGAACCTGCAGGTTGCACGGCAAAGCATCCATAAAATCGAAGTCCTGGACCGGCACGAAGGAGTAGCCGCGTGTCCATTTTGAAGTCTCGGAGTGAGTTTCTTCGGTGTACCACAAGAAGTAGCTATCGTATTGGAAAGCGTGTCGACTTCGAAATGTCTGTCTCTCGAGTTTCAACCTGAAGTGCCCCCCATTGAAGGGGCCTGTGTTCGCAGAGTCAAGCGGCACCGGATTCACCAAACCAACTTTTCCGAAGGCTACATCACAAAGAAAGAGCTCTGCGCCTGCACTCACAACTAGTACCATATGGGTCATGAGTGGATACGTTGGCAATCTGGGAGTCACGCCATCATCCAGGAAAACCCTGGAACCTTTGGGTTCAACCTCAAACCCAAGGTGCAGAAGCAAAGCCGCAAAGACCTTGTTCAGCTCAAAGCAGTAGCCGCCCCGGGGACTGTTTCCATCTGGTCCACACATCTTATCCACCAGGAATTTGAGATCCAAGGAGACAACTTCTCCCTCGAACACGCCGATGTTCTCAAACGGCATCGCATGGAAAAACCTCTGATGCAGCAAGAAGAGCAGGTCCTTGCTTGGCGCGCCTTTCACTTCATCTCTCGTCAAGCCAATTCGTCTCAAGATTCGACCAAACTCATCCTTTGTCAAGCTCAAGTCCGCCACGCGCACATAGGAAGGCTGCACCAGCTGTGCCATGGGAGGGCAGAAAATTTCTCAGGAAGCTGTGCAAGCGGCAGCTGCTGCAGCTGCAGTACTACAGGTCCTCTGTAGGCATGTAGCTACCAGAGTTACAATGAAAGCATGCGCAGGGCCTAAATCGTGTTCCGGCACATCTGTGTTTGCTCGCTTGGCCTTTGCTCTGTACAAGAAGAACTAACGACCAAAACTTGGCACCGTGCAAGCAGAACTCAAGCCAAAGTTGCCACTCCACACCACCCCCCCTTGAAGCGAGGCCGCAACAGTCACAGTATCTCCAGAGCGTTGGATACCAAACCATCCCCAACCATTGATGTATTCGACCCCTCCCCACCACTCAAGTACATTACTCGTTGCTGTGCTGGTCAAGAGGTCCATGACTGAAGACCCCCTGACAGCCGGACAATTACTTCGAACCCCCAGACATCCATGTAATACCCGCCTCCAAGTACAATAGGTCCGGAAAAGGTGGTCCAAAGTTGGCAGGGCAAAAGTGTGCAAAAACTGGGCAGTTCCACGTGACTCGAAGCCCCTTGGCGGCCCAGCCCCCGTACCTGGCAAATGCAAAAAAGTTAATGACAGGCTCCCGTTGATGCTTGGTCAAAGAACTGCCTTCTGAAGCAAACACGCAACAAAGGGCATGCATTGTGCAGCACCTTCAAGAGTTGACATGGTCCTCGCTATCGGTCCACAGGCATACGGAGCAGGGACATCTGCTGGCACTGCATGCAGATGCAGCTTGAGCGTCCTATCTGTGATGAGGATTTGCACCTTGGCTGCAACGGCACCTGATTTGGCTCCAGCTTTTGGGGGATCTTCTCGGCACCCGACCTCGGGGAATCTTCTGGCCAAGTGGCAGGCAGCGATGCCACCAATTGACCTGAACGATGCAGACAGCCTTGAGTTTGGCACACTGTCATGACAAGCCGACAACCTATCACTTAGGTCTTGGATGAAGACAGCATGATCTGCACAAGATGGCCTACCTTTGATCGAGGTAACGAGATATGCTAAGGACCACGACTCGCTCTGAATTGGCGTTGGGGGGGGGCACAGTTGTTCTCAGCCACATTTGTCTGGGCCTTCCTCAAAGCAAAAGTCTGATCAAACCGGGTGCCACTAAGGTAGCGTAGCTCAAACCAGTGTCAAGACTCTCGTGACACGTTAACACTTTACGGGACGGCTACCCAAGAACTCTCAAGTTTCGAGAGTTGAACCCTCTTGGAGCCCAGACCCCAAACCCGGAAACCTGAAACCATCTTCCCAACAAGAGACAGAAGTCGGAGGTCGTAAGATCAAGCGCCCTAAAGCTGACCTGATGCTATCACACGACACCTCAACCTCAAATTCCTGCAGCCAACATCCTCAAACCACAGACTCTACTCTCCGACAAAATCTTAATCTACAGCTGGTTTCCAATGCACGCCGTTGCCTCTGCACATGCCGTATGTAGGCCTTCCACTCTTCCCGGTTGCATCAAACATGCATGATTATAGCACGGTCACCCCAAACCCTGAACACACTAAGCTGTAGCTCCCCAAAATCCCGAAATCATCCCAACAAACCAAAGAAACAAAACGGCGAGCCGAAACTAGTTGAACCGGAAGCATGAATGATTGAAGCCCTAAGCCCTAAACCGCAGCTCCTAACAACACTGTTCTGTTTCTCTCACAATGTGCAGAACACAGGACCGTTGGCCGATTTGCTCGGAGGAAAAGATGAGCGCCAACACCATGCGACTGTGAGACCACATCGAAACCGAAGCCCTCTCCCAACGCTTGCACCAAAACCTGAAGAGGACATGCCCTCGGTTTCGCATGTTTCCTCCAGCCGAAGTCTCTTATTCAGAGTTCCAAACGTAGCCAGGCGGCCTCCCATAGATCCCCAGTTTTGCAACTCCCCGACCTGAGGTCTTGAATGCCCCAGCCCTGGCAAATGCTCAGAACTCAGACAAAGGGATGCAATTTGATATAATCTTAGGCTCGGTGCTCTTCAAGAAGTTCACCACAGCCTCCCCGTCCTCACGCTTTGCGTCGCTTTGCTTCGCAGCACTCAACTCGAGACGATCGTGTCCTCGGCTACCCTGGAAGGTGAAGGTTGCCCTGACGAGCGCCTCAGTTGTGGGGGGGGCGCAGCACAGAGAGAGCACAGCTTAGATGCCGTCGAAGGAACCCATAGCCGGCATAGTTGAAGAGGAAAAGGTTGCAGCCTCGGAAAAAGCGCGACCGATGGCCTTTGGGGCCTTTGGGCGGTCTCTCTTGGCTTGGCTCTCAGCCCTGGTTGGCCCAGAACTTCAGAATCCCGGCCTGAGCTCAGGCGAAAGCTCCGCAGTCCTATGAGCCCGGCTGGGCCCGGGGCCTGGTACACCATGGCCTCGTAGTACGCAGCATTCGGATTGCACCTCACAGGGTTTGGGTTTGGCCATTTCATGCGGCGACTCCAAGCGTGTCTGAGGTCTCAGCCAGATCAGCGTTGGATTCAGGTGTCCCTCTCGGAGTAGTCACATCACAGCAAATTGTACAAGGTTTGGGGCCTCGTTCAAAGGAAGCTGGTCACTGACATTGGACACCTGGTTGGGAGCACAAACACCCACATCTTCGCAAGGCTAAGTCATGTCATATCTCATGTCGCTCGACCTCTTCAGGCAGCCGGTGGCCACGTTGGCACGGGATGAACATTGCCTTGGGGCTCAGCTCATGAATCTCGCCTGGACAAGTTGAACGTGTCAGGAAATCTCTGAGGGCCAGTCGTCGAGACGGTGCCCGCCCTTTGTCTTAACCTGGCAAATGCGTTAGAGACATCGGAATCATCGCAGCTTCACAGTCCAACAGGGCGGCATGTCAGTCAGAGTTATGTGGATCATTCATTATGGACTGTGTGTAACCATGCCAATATTCAACCGGATCACTTCCTTGAACTGGTGCCGGCACTGTGAGTGCGAGCGGGATCAACTTTGGCGAAACCCCAGCCACAAGGGAAGGTGTTCCGGTCAAAAGCTGAGAGGTAAAACCCCCGATGCTCAGTGTTGGCCCAGCTTGGAGAGGCGCCCAGCTTTCGGGCTAGATAGCTGGATAGCCGGGTGCCAGCTGGTCATTCGTTTAATCCACGTCTCTTGCAAAATGTCAGCAGTCTGCACTCTCAGGCTTCAGGGCTTCGGGTGCTTGTCTTTGGCTCAGCAATGGTACCCTGTACACCTTGACGACAAAGAACACTGTCAGCAGCGAAGCAAGAGAAGTGTTCACATACGAGACATGTACATCGGACGATGCACCAGCAAGAAGTGGCACCAAGGTCACGGCCCAAAAGTGCTGGCCGGAATAATGGATCTGCAGCTCAGCCTTTTCCAGCAGCACCCGGCTCTTGAGTCCAAGGATAGATGCATCTGTTGCACTTAGTACATGCTCGTATATCGGCACCGGACTGAAAGCTTAACATGTCCGTGTGATGCATGTGATGTCAGCGGCTGGATGCCAACATATGACAAGCACTGACGAGCCATCTCAATCAAGAGGTCTCAGCTCATCGCTCTCAGCTGGTTCAAGGATCCCACGGTCGGCACCTGTGTTCAAGTAGCACTTCGGCCGGCAAGACTTTCACGGTCAGTTCGACCTCTCTAGTTCCTCCACGTCTGCAGCCTTGCCGGCCTTGCCTTCAGAAACCGCATCGCTGTAGTGAGCATCCCGGACTTGGGCGCCTTTAGGTCCTCCTGAACGCCGGTCTGCGCTGCTCTGCGTACGTGCTCTCCTCCCCTCTTGTCCCTCCCGTCCCTCCCGTCCCCTGTCCATCACGGAGAGCAGCCTTTCAAGACGTGCCAGTTTGGAGGGCAAGGCACCCTGCGCGTCAAGCTCTGATCCTAAGCACAGGGATGAGACGGATCCCACAAGTCGGACCACGCTTGTCAGATTCAGGCCGCAGCTGCCTATGAACTCTGCCTGCGGCCTGCAGATGTAGGGATGAATGAATTCTCATCGCTCTGTTGCATGTGCTGGGGATCAAGCATGCGGGATCTTGACGCTTCTTGCCTCTGCACACCGCGCACAGCGTTCCAAAGCCCAAGTCAATATCACCACAAGCTGGATGTAACATGAACATGCACAGCACCCGACCGGTCAAACCCAAGTTGGAAGGATGTAACGTGGTGGGCATCTACTACACATTTGAAAGATGTCAAGCCTCTCTGGCGAACCTTCGTCAGGGACGGAAAACAGCTCCATCCGCTGGCCGAGTCTGGGTATCAACAGATTTCTCCACACCGCCTCCGCCTCCTCCTGCTGTCGCACGACGTCAAAAAGCCGTCTCTCGGCCGAAGCAACAAGTTCTTCGTGACCTCTCCCTTGTGACAGTCCTGAGGGCCACCGGCTCACACGCACCTTCGGATTTTGCGACGGTGACCTTTGGCCCAGCTCCGCGTAGCACCAGGGCGGAGCTGCCAACCGCGTCGGTGCAACGAGGCGGCACAAACCAAGAAGCAAAATCAGAGAGAGGTCTTGAGTTCACTTCTGGGCCGTCGGCACTTCGGGGTACGCCACTCCAGCCGCTCCATGGCACAGCCACCACGGCCAAATTCGTGACAGTCTGTGCAATTGGAGCCCTCTTCGACTCGTCGGCGGCACCAGTGCTCCCCCAACCCCAACTCCATGTGCCACAAAGTGCGCTTCGGAGAAATGCCGACACGGCCGGGCTTCTCTTGTGGTCCGGGACGTCAGACAACAAATCATCTGTGGCCGTCGCTACTGCACAGCCCCGGCGTGCACACGTGTCGAACGAAGACCCGCCGAAGTAACGGTAACGGAAGACTGCAAAATTTAACCGTGACTGCAACGGCAGAGAAGTACAAGCCTGCAATCCTAACGTGCGAGCAATACAGTGCTGCTGTGGCATGTGTTCCAGTGCTACGGAACATTTGCTACATAGCACAACAGAGATTCAGCACCGAGCCTTGCCCATGCTAGCCATTCGCCCAGGGGGAGAGTTACTGAACCTTGGCCTGCCGGCTCAATAGCATCTTAGCATGCACCACCAACTCCCCCAAGCAAACCGAAGCACAACCAGCCTCGCGGATGCAGACTTTGCACCTGACACAATGACGGGGCTGCGCATTGTTTGGCCTGCTGCTTTGAAACCACGCACAGAGCATACTGTAGTGTACTGTCACTCAAAAGTCCGACGGTACAGCAACACTTCTGGTTGCAGGGAGCCAAGGATTCCCCGCATCAGGCCCATCCGTCGCTCTGGTTCTCTCGAGAGGACGTGCTCCCTTCCACACAGATTGCGATCGCGCCTTGATCTTCCCTGGCTTTCGATATTCGCTTTTCGAAGCTATGCTGTTGCCAATCACGGATCCGACAGGGCCGACAAAGCTAGTTGAGAGCAACATACGGTGGCTTGTTGACTCTTGTTGGCTCTCCATTGTTGTCGTGGTTTCCTACCGGCACGTTCAGGTTGGCTTTGAGGAGCATCGCAATCAGCGTTGCTCTAAATTTCGTTGCATGCTGGCACAAAACGGATTTTTCCTTCGAGACAGAGCAGTAGAGCTTGTGTAGTAGGATGAATGATCGTTGCCTTCCGCGACTCTGCGACCTCCTCCAGCGTTCAGCTCGAAGGCTCCAGCCTTTGTCTGCCTTGTGCTTATGTTCACTGCCTCGCCTTCCTGCACCAGCCACTTTCTCTCGTTCTGTGTTCGTTTTATTGCTCCGTCAATTTGCAGATTCGAGTCTTCCCTGCCTGCAAAGTGTGTAGCCACTGGCCCAGATCCTGCTCAGAGCATGCCCATTAGGTGCTACTGGAAGCTACAACCTGCTTGCTTCTCAGAGACAAGGATCACAACTTGCAGCAACGAATCCTCTGCCGAGTCCAACACCTTGCGCAGAAGCTGCATGCGCAGGAGTCGCAGAAGGTCAGAAGCAAGGATGAAGAAAGCACGGTTTGGGACATGAGTCGTCACCCCCTCCCCGATGCTTCCGCGACATACACTTGCCTCGCGCTGCTCAGCAGTGAGCCTGACCTTCGCCCAGAGAAGTTCGAACCGGGAAGCTTCACTAGTTACTAGTTTCAAGGCCCTCTTGCCTCGTGTTGCTCTTGTGTTCGGAGCGAACAGGCCAAACTGTTGACGGCAGCACATGCCTTCTCCTTATTGCATTGATCACTTCTCGAAGGCGCGTTGGCTCTGAAGGTCTTGTGGCCCGCGCCAAGCCGTCCAGCGTGACACCCCGAACATGGTCCGACAAATGGGCTGCCTTTCACCATCACCGTCAGGTGCAGTCTGCACACCAAGGAGCTGCATGTTCTAAGACTCTAAGATGCAGACATGTCTGAGGAACATCCAGAGCTGGCGAACATTTATGATGTAGTGGCGTGCTATCTCTGTCCTGCAGAAAGTCGTCTGCGCTGCTCCTAGATGTTCGTTACCCGATTTGAATGCACGCGCCGCTATCCGCTTGTCCCCCCCCCCGGTCCTGTAGTTTGCCTCGGTGCTCCGCTGGAAGAGCTTCAGGGAACCAGGAAACATCAGGGCCTCCAAAGCTCGGTGAAGCAGGGCCTCTGAAAAGTCTTTTCATGACAGCTGAGCTGCTGGCGCGCGCGACGAGACGGGCGAAGAGCCACAGGAAGACGAGGTCCACTGCCTGAGTCAAGACGAGGACATGGCGGACAGGGCGGGCAGAGCAGGTCGGAGCCGGGCAATGGCGCCACGCGTGCCAGTGAGGCGTGCGATGCAAGTGCTGAAGAGGATGATCAGCCTCAGAGCTGCGATGCCACTGCGCATTGTCGCCACTGCTGCGAAAATCTCGGTCTTTGGCAGAATCAACAAGGTAAGTATCGAAGTAACCACGAGGCACAAGGTGGGGGCATCCTCGCTCCAAAGCCAAGCTGCAAGCATATCTCGCCACAAGACAAAACATGCGCGATAAGATGCGATGAGCCTTGTAAATGCGTCCCAACACCTTGCCAGACTTCAGATGCGAACGACGTGCGTCTTGACAACTGGAGCTATGGTCGTCAATTCTCACTTTGCAGCTTCTTTCAGATATGCTCTCGTTGCGGGATGAGTTTCTTGTGCATTTGTTGCCAAGTGTCTGAAGTACCTGTTCGAGGCGCAGGCTTTAGTGGGGCACTTGATGAATGTCACACTGCACAAGACCTTGTGTCAACTTGCCGTGCGTGAAGGCTGTCTCAGCATTCATTTCCGGTTTGAGCAGTTTGGCCAGAGTCTCATGTGAACTTGCATTCTCTGAAGACCAAACCTCTCGGCTTGTGGCTTGCTCAATGTTGCTGGGGCGATGCTGTGCTCTCGCCAAGGCGAAGAATGGAAGCCAGAATCGAGAGTTTTGATTCAGGTTTGCCTACGAGGGATAATGAGCAGACAACGTGAACCCGAATGGCACCAGGATACTGCAGGGTCGGCGGTCACAGAACACTTCAGTGATTCAAACTAGCCTTTAAGCTCACTGCAATGGTCATCGACCCCCGAAGTTTTCAACTTGCTCCACTACATCTCGTCTTCCACCCTGAACCCACCATCCTAAGTGCTGCAGCTAAATAAAACGACAGCCACCGATGAACCAGCAGCGTGCCTTGCATACTCTGGAAATGGGGTCAAAGATCCTGCAGTAAGTTGGAAACCGAAAGGTCTATCCTAATCCTCACCAGGCAGAATTCTCACAGGGCTTCGGTCCTCGTCGTCTTTGACACAAGCGCTCTACATCGAGTCAGCATGTGTGCCGGAATGATACTCACGTCCCTGAAAGGTTTCATCATCTCTATCAGATCACTTGGGGTCTGCAATGCTAAGGTACGGCTGAAGCATTGTGTCAGAGTCAGAGGCACTGTAGGTTTGTGGGGGTGGGCTGCTGCTGCTGCGAGTTGCGAGTTGCTGAATGACCTGGGCCCTAGGCAGTCTCGCCTCAGAGCTCAGAGCCAGCAGACCGGACCGGTTCCCACGGATGCTCACAGCAGAGCACCAGAGCACCAGAGCACGACCTCAGTCTGTTTTGCGCTCCTCAGCTCTTGGAGTCTGCTAGGCTGCTAGGCCCCGCAGAGCCACGCAGACCTCAACTTCGGTATGGATGCCTATCACTATCGAGACTGTGAACGGCTCTCCATCTGCCACCAGAGCAGATCTGCATTGTGATCACATGCCACATGAGGTGAATTTAGCCACGGCCTCAGCAAATGCAGTTGCAGGCTACCGGAGCAGAAGCCTGCCGCAAACCGGTTCTGCCGGAAGTCACGTATGTGCTTGTGACGGCTTTCCGGCGGGCTAAGCTGGACCTGCTGCAAGAACGAGACGGGCTTCTGCTTCTCAGGCACCTTGACAGGTTTTGCAAAATCTCGTTGGCCAAAAATTACTGAACATGACTGGGTCTGCTGCATCTGCCAGCCCTGGAGTAACGCCGTATGGATCA
This sequence comes from Symbiodinium sp. clade A Y106, assembly GCA_003297005.1. Classification (NCBI taxonomy): domain Eukaryota; class Dinophyceae; order Suessiales; family Symbiodiniaceae; genus Symbiodinium; species Symbiodinium sp. clade A. The sequence goes on along the minus strand of BGNK01001878.1, from coordinate 36,595 downwards.
ACACCGATACAGCAGGGAAAGGATGCAACAACTCCGGCCTATCTCTGCTGGTGGCAGCGGCGCTGTGATCTCCAACGGGGCCTGCACTAGCAGTCACTAGCACCCGATCGTGGTCCCGGCGAAGTGAACACACATGCGTTGCTCACTGCCTCCGGAATTGGTGGCAACTCCTGAAACAGGACCCTTGCACACTCGGCGAGGTGAGATACTACGAAAGCCTGCCTGGCCGGGAAACAGACCCAAAGGCATGGAAGGCGGTGGCATCTCTGCCGGAGGGGGCCTTGGCAGAGCTTGGGGAAGCTTGGCATCACCTGTTTGATGTTAAAAGCCTCGGTGCGTATGGATGGACATACGGTAAAGCCCTGACCCTTCTTTCGGCGTGGACGAGGTTTTGATCTTGATGCTACCATGTATCGTGGCCCGAAACTTAGCAAAACAATGCCTCGCATCGCCTCTCCGCGCAATCGCAGAATATTAATAAGTACGGCATGGATCACTAAATGCCAGTCCGATCTGCCTTCGAGGCAGGTTCATTCCTTTCCGTTCTTCCTGTGAGATCTGAGGAGCTGCCGTGCTTGATCAAGCCAACGATAACCCCCGGACTGCTTTGTTTTATGTATGGACTTACAGCGGAGGGATGTGTAGCTTTGTCAAAGCCGTGGCCGCTTTACGTGCTTGATCCACGCGCATGTGTCTATAAATACTGCAGAAAACAAACTTGTTTGTACCTTTCCCCGTTTGCCGTCTGGCCCTGTTTTGTACTTCATGTTCGGCATCAACATTGCACTCACGATTGCTAGTCTGTCGGCTGGCACGGAGAGAATGCTTCTGCATAAAGCCCGTGATACACAACGTTTCAACGACAGAAGAGAAAACCGCCCACATCGCGACCTCTCGTTCTGCCATTCTAAGAGGTCCCTTCCACTCGTGGATGTAATGGGAACTGCTCGCTTGGGCGTCGGAGCACAGCAGCTGACACCCCACCTCGGTCAGTTGTGACCCCTTGGCCACTTGTCCTAAGGATCTACAAAACAACAGTGCGATCGCACCCCCAGCGGTTCGGCGAATGAATCGGTTTTGCAGTAGGGATTAACATCCCTCCTGCTCGCTTTAGCTTGGAAGTCGTCGATCATGCGCTTTTTAAAACTTGCTGCGTAAAGACAAGATACAAAGATCGAACTGTATTTGCAACGTTTATCCAAGTTGCACCAACGAGCGACCGAACTTGAGAACCGAGCGGCTCTGCTTCTGCAAAACCGACAATTGTGTCGGCTCGGCGTTTTGAGCCGCGGATGTCGCCGCATACCGAAGCATACAGAGAAGACAGCCTACACCGACACACATGAAACGGATGTGCTTCTGCTCTCTGTATCAAGGATGCCTGCGCAGATACCAGGGAAGATGCAAGGACCGGGCAGGCTCCGATGACCCGAATTGAAAGCAGGTCTCTGCTTTGTCAACCGAGTGGGAGTCCAATCACGGAGTATGGACAAGCAAATCCCAGGCTGGGGCCCAAGTGGGATGCTCCCAGCTGTCTTCTTAGCCACCGTTTTTGAGTGGCTTCCACCAAGACGTGTCGTGGCGTGAGGGGCGCCGCCGTGTACATCGACTTGCGAGAGAAAAAAAACTTAACACCTGGTTAGGATCATCTGTCCTCACGGGACAAGGGCAGCAGAAAAGGGCGCTTACCGTGCTGACACTCAAGATCAGGCACGGACGGTGGCATGGGAGGCTGTGGAGGTTCTGGCTGCGCAGCAGGGTTGCCGGCAGAAGTGACGGCGAGAGGCAATCGGACCTATCGAAATGACTTCAATGAAGCACAACCTCGTCCGGAGACCAACAGCTGGCCCTGTGCCTGCTTGGGCTTCGGGTATAGGATGCCATCACTTTCCGTCTGGCGCATGCCTCAAAATCAGGATACTGCTCCGACAACGGCAGCATGGCAGCATGCTTTGCCGATCAAGCCAGGCCAGGTCTGCGATTCACCTTGTTGCCACAGTGGCAGACACAAAGCGGAGGGGCCTGCACAGTTGGACCAGGCTAAACACACAGAGATGAAATTAACTTAGCTGGTCTGCCTTCGCAGCATCAGGAAGAGTGTAGGGACTGACACCTGGCTTTGCTAGGCGAACTCTGCGGTCAGAGCGGGATCCAGACAGCCTGGCGCTGCTCTCTCTTCTTTCCTGGCGAAGGAGGGTCTGCCTACGAGAGCTCCTTGAGAGGGTCCGGACCTTCCGGGCCTCAAGGACGCAAAGGTCGCTCGGATTGCACTCACCGGATCGCCGGCGGACCTGCGACAGAGACGATTCTGACTATCAGCAGGGCTAGCGGCTATCACCCTGCCTGTCAACCACCGACGTGTCCAACATGGATGCCTGGCAGACACAACCCCTTGCCGCATCCGAACAAAAGCTTACAGTAACCTATTGTAAACACCTCACTTGATGGCTGGAACGGGTGATGTGCATAAGAAGTTCTCTGGTCTGCTGTCCCACCTCGGGCTGTGCGAGAACCCGGGAGATAGGCCCCACTCGTGCAAGGGGATGCGCCTCGTTCATGCAGCTTGCAAACTTGCATAGAGATCCCACACCTCCACAATTTGTGCCTCGTACACAATTTCCCTTCCGTTGGAAGAAGGGCTCTGGGCCAGATCCCTGGCAAGACGAGAAGCATACGTGAAAGAGTCGACGCTGCACTGCGAGGGGCGGGCATTCATTAAGTCGCCAGGCGTGCGTTATTTCTTTGTCGTTGAGATGCGCGCAGTCTACGACTGGCTTGATCTCATCTGTCAAGAGCGGCCTCGCCGGCCACACACATGGCCGCTGCATACCATCATCATCGTCATGATCTTGACTCAGTTATCTGCTTGCAGGTGTACAGGCAGAAGCGGTCGTAGCTGACGACATCGGCACTTTGCACCTGGGGATTCACGTTGTGTCTTCATTTGCTTTCCGCAGCCGCGGCGTTGCTTTCAAAAACCCCAGAACCACAAGGATATGAGACACTGAACCGAAAGGTCAGGCTAAGCCTACCAATGAAAATGCTCAACCACACGCTGTGTGAAAAAGAACCTTAAAGCACTTCAGGTTGCTCTCCGAAAGGCCGCACCAAACCCTTGTAAACCTAGCTGGACAGCTGCCCTGGATTGAGCAACAGCACGGTGGCAGGACGAGTTTTGCACTGCTTACGAAGGATCGGCGATGCCAGATGCCGAGCGCAGCGCCACACGAGCGGCAACCGGCTCCGTCTGTCGGCAGTCTGCCAAGCCTCGCGACTTGCGACACTCGTCGGCGACCCTGCTGCGAACGGCGAGAACGACCCTTGGACTCCCGCCAGAAGCTTTCGGGAAGCACTGGAAGCCAACGCTGCCATCTCCACCTGAAAAGAAACCGTCTCCTGTCTGTGTTCTCGGTAATCCAGCAAGGCACCTTCATTTTTGTGTTCTCCAAGGCATTCTGAACAGCTGCAGGGAGAGAAATCCTGGCGAGGGTTGCTTTGTGCTACAGCTGCCAATCGACGCATCGACGCAGTCCTGCCAAGACTTGGATCCTTGCCGCAGCTTGGTCCTCAAAGTTCTTGAAAAGCGCTTTTCTTGGTGTCACCGCGAGGTACCGAGGCGGGAGCCGTGCAAGAACAGTGCCCAGGGTTGGCACCTGAATTTTTTTCAACTCATGGCGGAAAACTCTGGATTGAGGTGAGACCGGGTACATGGCTGACAGCACCGCTACAATGATCACGCGGAGTGCCATCATGGCTGCATCCTTGTCCTGGTAACAGTTTCAAAGAATGAACGGATATTGCAAAGCATGCTTAGCACTGCCTCGCTGGAAAGGCCAGAGCAGCTGGCACGGCTGGCAACGAAAGAGCCAGCTGAGGTATCCGGGCTCTCAGGGCTCTGGCTCGGACAAACGAGCAGAACTGCAACCTACGTCGGCCAGCCCTCCCGGATGCTCTTGTTTCCTCTGCGCGACAGTCGCAAATGAGACCGTCCCGACGCCCTAGTCTTCAGCTCACATGAGCAGCATCCGCGTCGTATCCGAAACAAGTACATGACAGATGCATAAAGCTGAGAACGGACATACTTTGCAGAAACAGCCCATCGCCGACAGTGCCAGCGCCAACCACCAGAAGTCACAAGCAAATGGCAAACTCAGGGGCTGCCGCCTGGCTTGTTCGATGGTTCAACAATTGCTTCACGGAACGCTATGTTGCCCGAGTGACCAGCTCACCAAGTACCACCGCCCCACCGACCTCCTGCCAGGCATCGGATCGCTGACCTTCCTTTGACTATTCAGGCCCAACCTCCACCCCAGTGACCACCCTTTGGCGCACCTGTAACACCCGGCCAAAATGCAACAAGAGCACTGCCAATCCGACGTCTGCACCCGGAAAACGCACCTGGCGGCCTAGGAGGAGGCGGTACCTCGGCCACAAAAGTGATTCAAGGCAGCACCGAAACAACACGTGCACGGGTAGCCTTAACAGACATCTCATCTCCCCTCTCAACCACCTCCCGCTTTGTGATCGCAAGACGTGCCTGTTTATGCTACTCATCAAAAATGCACCAGACACTTTGGTACCTCCATGCTGCTAGGCTTGATAGGGCTGTTCAAACCCGGTGTCCAATTCTCGCGGCTCAAGATTACACCGAGCTCCCAGCCGGCAACGGAGCTGGCGGCGGTGGATTCACGGGCGACCCTTCGGGCGGCCCGGAAGGTATCAGCCTTACGCTGTCCGTCAGAACGAGAAAGACAGAACAGCTGAGAGGTTTTTAGATCTGCGCCCGTGCTTCACAGCTTCGGCTGCAGCTCTTGCCTGAGCAGAAACTGCCACTGCCAGCCAGGCCACAGCCAGACAAAAACTCCGGTGCAGATTGGCCTTAGCCTTTGACATTTGTCACAAGGCCCAGAGCTTTCTGAGAAGCCGACTCTTGCAATAGATTCTGACAGCGTGGCTGGGAAACTGCTAGGTTGATGCCTGTGAGCTGGCTTCCGCAACGCTGTTCGAATCAGACAGGATGCCAAGGCAGGCACGCTGGCACTGCAACAGGTCCGTGGGACACCCCTGCGCCGCTGCTGGCCCTGAGAGCTTCAACGGAATAGCCGAATCTGTCCAGCTTTTTGCCCATCAGCAGTGTAAGTAACAAGCATGCTTCCAGGTGTCTTCGTTGGGACCATGTTTTTGTCCAGTTCTGCCTCTACAACAGCTGCATAGCTACGCCACTCGTGCTTGCAACAGACAGGCCTGTATGAGCGACTTGGCGATGGACACTGCCTCCTTGAAAAATGCGGGGCTGGATCTTCCACTTTGTCGGTTGCACGCGGTTCTGCCCGTGCAGTTGCGAAGTCCTTGCTGCCGGTCAATCGAACCTTGCAGCGATTTCCGGACTTGTCAATGTCGATGCGAGCCTGGGATCACGCAAAGAGAGGCATGGAGGCATGGCAACTGCTCTAAACTGAGGGTCTTGCACCACTAGTCTCTTGAAATTGCCGGATGCGGGATCCTGAACACCAGTCGAGCACTACAAGGCTACGGCCGACCGAACTTTCAGTGTTCATGCTCATGGCCGCAGGAACCATGGCCAGTTTCTGAAGCCGAGGTGCCTTGAGCTCCGATTAGGGCTCCAGACACTGTCTTCGGCAGGTCCAAGTACTCGGATGCCTCATCCTGGCAAAATTTTACGCCTGGAGGCTGGCACTCCGTGGAACAAGGCAGCCTCCAACTGCATAGCTATCGTAAGCAAGACTTTCTTGGCACCTGAGCAATACTCTTGTCATTCTGTCACGCTCGGCACTGATGAGCTTGCAGGTATCATATTGCCGAAAGCCCCGCACGGTCCACATTGTCCGCCTCACCCTGTCAAGCGCTTCTCTCACTTGTCGCGTACAGATGCATGAGCAGTACCGGCCTTGATGTAGCACTTGCATGGATCCGTCTCAAAGTCGACGTCGATTTTGGTTTGAGTCTGCGCTTGGACTTCGTTTACTTGCGCCTTTGTTGTTCCAAAATGCTTAATGGATACTATGCATGCGGTGCAAACAACCGCTGAGGACCACACTCCTTTCAATCCTATCACCATACCTATCCTCGGTGTGTGAGCTGCCCTTTGACATTTCTTCAGAGACCTTTGCCCTCAAAGGCATGGGCTTTGAGCGTGGAATCTCCACATAGTGCGAGCTCAAATGCTTCTGCCTAGCGTTGTGTCAGCGCATATCCGAAGAGCAGAGTCGATGAAGCTCTTGGCGGGCGGCTTGGTTTGATCAATAAGCTCAAGGATGAGGTCTTTGGCCTTCAGACAGAACACAATGGGCGCCCAAAATTTGAGCATCACTCCAGGTCCGGTCCGGTCCTTCTTGACTGCCTCCGCAGTGCCTGCCACTTTGACCTGCCACCGTCAGCACTCGATCAACCGAAAGGAAGCACTCGAGACATGGAGCACTCATGAGCACTCGCTCGGCCGCACCATGCAAGGATCGGAGGTCTGATCCCTGGCATCCACTTTAAATGCCCCGCTCCTCAGCGCAGCTGCTGCTGTGGCACTGAGGTACTCTCTACAGCCGCATGCAGCTTAAGAGTTCCACTTCTCTCGGATTTCGATGATTGTAGCCGCTTGCTTTCCGATGACCTCATCGTACTGCTGTCGGCCATTCACACAACTGGGCAGACATCTCAACGAAATGCCTTCCCGAGAAGAGCTTTCGGTACAGCGACTTCGTCCTCCGAGGGGTTTGCCGTGGATGAGAGCATCTCTAGATTGAGGCTCATCTTCCTCGACGGATGGCTCCAGGAAGATCGGAACGTCCTGCCACAAGGAGCGTGTATTGTCAGGCCCGGCCCCAGGCCAAAGGCGACGTCGTGAAAGGCCTCGGCCGGACCTGACCTCTCATCATCCTGGCCACTCAAGGCTTCAAGAACTGACCCACTTGCTGATTGCCCGTCCTCCCGTTCTGCAACCGCCCAACCTGTCGTTCATCACAATGGTGCACAGGCGAGTTGCAGAGATGCATCTGAAAAAGTATCTGCCCGGCGTGGGGGTTGATTGCAAACCATGGAGAATGATTCGTTAAGAGTTTAAGCCTCTGCCACTTTGAGCATCTTCCCGTGCAGTGCTTGGCTTTGCGCACCAGTTTTGGGTTTTCGGTGCCTAGATGCTGCCAGAGCCACAGCTCCGCAGCCTCCAGAGAAGAGAGGGTTTTGTTCTTGGCACGATATGCGGTGAGGAGTCCGCATTTTGTGGCATGATTCATGAGCTTGAGGCAGACTCTCGTAGAACAGGTAAAGTGGGTCCTGTATGTCGAGTTCTAGGCACTGTGAGAGGCACCTCATGCATCATCACTGCTTCTGCCTTCTTCAAGAATGATTCATCCTCTGCTGCATCTGGACAAAGAACAGAGTGAGAGAGCGTGAGAGAGAGGAAGAAAAACGTAAAAACCAAAACGAAGAAGCTTTTTCAAAAAACAGCCTGCGACGGAAAAGTTCGGAGGGGGAGATACACACAGGTAAAATCAATAATGTTAACCTCATTTTCAGAAAACCCCCGAATTAAAAAAGAAACTGCTCGCCTAAACTCAGGTGGCTATGTCAGAGGCAGCTAAGGCCATCTGCTTTTTGTTTAGGGGCTTTAGAACTAGATTCAGTTACGGACATTTCGTTGCTATGTTTTCCGGTAGTTGGTAGTTCAGGGCAACTACGGCCATCTGGTTGCAAAATCTTAAAGGCTTTCGAGGAAGTACATCTGGCTGCTTTTTTAGAGGCAAGGACATCCGATTCCTACTTTGAGATGGCTACGAGAAACGCTGTGGGCCTGTGCCAGACCGAGGCTCAGAACAGAGAAACCCCGAGAATCCAGAGCTTCGGATTCGGTCTTCATGGAATATCCACAAACCCCGGTCTTTGGCAACCAAAAACCCCTGTTTTGTAGAGTGCTTATCAGTATTCCTTTCGGAAGGCAGAGCTTTCCACAACCCACCTTTGCTGCTGGGAAACTGCCAAGCCTTCTTCCTCTACCACTACTGTGACAAGCCGTCGGGAATTAACAAATGTAAGCGCAGGGAAAAACCGCTTGTGGGAGAAAAACCCTGCACCCAGAAACAGAAACTGGACAACACCCAGGGTGTGACAGGGACGAACGCTTCTACCACTGCTACTACGACGACGACTACGACTACGACTACGGCTACTAACACTACCACTACCACCACCACCACCACGACCACTACCACTGCCACTGCCACTACCATTACCACTACCACTACCACTAATACTACTACTACTACTACGACGACTACTACTACTACTACGACTACAAGCATCTCGGCTGTGCAGGAGGCAGGGAGCCTCTTTTCACTTTAGGCAGCATTCGCCGTGCACATGCTCAGCTGTTAGCCGTGATCACGATCACTGGAACAATTTCCGGCTCTGGCAGCTGGCTGAGTCACAGATGTGGCTTCAGCTTTGGCTTCTGATAACATGTGCGAATGGCTCAATGTTGCAGTGCTTGCATCAGAGCCCGATATATGGATCCACAACCATAACAAGATCGGACTTTCCTCCTACGAGGAGGAATACTCGCGTGAATTATGTGGACGGCCCAAACAGCGCCTCCAATTTCATCAAGCTGTTCTACAAGCCATGCTCACCACTGCAAGACCCTACGGTGGATATGTTCAGCACCTCAGCTTCTTTAATCAATGGGCCCTGGACTGGACAGAGGAAGCGCACCCTGGTAGATCCCTTCAAGCTGCCCGTCAATCTGTTTTTCCTCCGAATGAGGTGGAATTATACAACTGGTGTTCTCTACACTTCCCAAGCTGGGTTCCGCGATTCTGGCCACAAGGGCTACCTTCTTAGGGAAATGGTTTGATATTCACTGCATGGATTAAGAATACTCGAGCCTCTCATATGCTGCAGCACTGTCCCGGAAGGGTAGGAAGGCGATGGCGATTCAGGTTTCTGCCGGCAGATTCGAGACGGCGAAGGCGCCGAAAGCATGTGAACCTATGCTGCACAGCTTCTAACTTTATGCGCAGGCTTTGGAACACCACGGTTCATGCACCCACGGCCGATGAGTGCCCGCAGCATGCTGTTCTTCTGATACACAGCTGCTTCCAATGCCATTCAGAGATGTTTGTTCGGCTGCTGATGCATGTCTTGCACTCCAGACTGCAACAAGGAGTACGCAAGGGTCTTGCTCTTATCTGGGCTCAAATTCAAACAAGGAGGAGCTGCAGCGCCAAGATGACTTCTGAGTCCGGCCGTGCCTCCGACAGCGAGGAAATCGAGCGCCGTACGGCGCCAGGGCTTCGGGATCATGATCCAGGCCCAGCGCCGACTACCCCTGGGGGGACCCCCCTGCCGCGGGGGCCCCCCCCGCCGAGAGCTATTCATGAAGAACAACAAGCAATCTCGCACAAGCTCTCGGGCGCCCTGGGCCAGGCGATGCTTGAACAAGGCGTATATTTACGCCAAATCCTGACCCTGCTGCCGGCGAATTGGCAACACTTGGACTCCATCACGGTGCAGATAGGACCGCAGACACCGGCCCAGGCCTTTCATCCCAACAACGTGAACTTCGAGGAGGACTATGTGGACCCGGAGCCAGGTGCGGATGAGGCCGAAGCGGCGGAAGGTGAGGGCTCCAGCGGCTCGGCTCGTGTGACCTCGGCGGTGGCATCAGCTCCCTGGCGAACCACGGCCTCATCGAAGCCCCAGCCCAAGGCCAACACAAAGCACGAGCCCTGTCTTTCAGCATGCATCTTTTTGCTTATATTCCCTCTTGTTTTGGAGTCCATCACTGCCATTCAACACAGCTCCGGTTGCCTAGGCGGCCCAGAAGTGCTAGAGCTGAGTAGCTGCGGACACTTTAGGAAACTAGCAGAAGGGCCAAAAGGTCGTGGCTGTGTTTCGGGCCTGTGCCCTGCATCTGCAGTGATCGAGATTCTCTATGGGGCATTGACGTGCAGCGGCTGCAAAAGATATGCCAGCGTTATGCAAATACTCATCGAGATTGCATATGAGCAGGGTGTTGCAACTTATATTCCATGCAGTCTGTGGCCGGCCAGGTACCACACCAGCTCAGTGAACGATCTGGCAAGCCACTTACTTTGGTGTGCGCTATGCATCTATATGCAGGGCTTGTACGCATTCTTCAATATGCTGAACAGAGTATTGAGGATACAATGGATGATCCTCTTGCGCATGCAGCTTCTTTCAATGGTTCAGTTCCCAGATCCTCTCCAAGATGATCATGCAATGCTTATTCAGCAACATGTGCCAGGTACGATGGACCTGCCCAAGTCGAACTCCACCTCGAACTCTTCTATGGCGGGAACCTCATATTGGGCGAAAGTGCGTCACAGCATGTATGATCATGGCAGGAACATGTACCTCAATGTCTGCGAGCAGCGACAGGCGCATTCTCTCGGTTTTCGCGAAGGGCCATATACATGCAAGACAGGCTCCCGAAAGAGAACATTGACACACGGCCGGGTCGGTCCCAAGTCCAACCACGTTCATGGATGCCGATCAAGGACCAACTTAACAATTCTATTTTCTCTACTGCTATGGTCTTGTATTGTTCCGGCACAATCTGTGAATGTAGATGTGAGGGTTGACGTCGATCCCACTAGGACGTCTGAAGCCATTGCGGCGAAGCACGTGGGTTCTCGGGAGGCACAACCGCCCCTTCGTGTTAAGGACATTTCCAGTTGTGCTAAACGCACTTATAGAAGAGCATATGCCAGGGCCTGCAGAGAAGGAGGCGCATTCTACAAAGGACAGTGGCGCGCACATCCGTGGTTTCAGCCAGTTGCCATCAGAACACGTGCGTTGCCTAACTCACACAGGACTGCTAGCAGACAGCAATCTTTGAGAACTCTGACTTGGAATGCGGGAGGCCTCCACTCACAGGTGTTTAGGGAGCTTGAGACATACGCAATTGACAGCTTCCTGGATTTGTGCATGATACAAGAAACCAAATGGAGCTTCGACGGCACCGGGTCCACCCATGCATACCACTACATCCACTCGGCAGGCGAGGCCAAAGAGGATCGTGTTGGGGGTGTGCTGATCATGATCTCGACCAGGGTGGCTCCGAAGCAAGCGGACATTCAGTTCCATGCAATACACCCAGGACGCCTTTTACATGTTCGGATCAACCGGAAGCAACCAATTGATGTTCTCAATTTGTACCAGTACACTGCTAATGATAACAAACTTACAGCAGAACGAAGGCACAAATATCTACTCCGACTTCGACACACTCTACAAGGCCTTCCCAATCGCAATCTGCTGATCATTGGTGGTGACCTCAACACTACATGTACTCCGCAGGCGAAAGTATGTGGAAAATGGATCTTGCCAGCCACAGAGGCGCATAACAAAGACCCAAGTGATCTGATGGCAATATTGTCGGTACACTCCCTCAGCGTTCTCAATTCCTGGCACAGGCCATCACATGGACAACTGGCAACATTCACCTTCGGCCAGTTAGCCTCTCAGATTGACTATCTGATCTGCAGACAGGGACAAGCCACGCATTGTGCTAAACAGGCTGCTGTTATGCCATCCTTCCCGGTTGCGGCGTGGCGGGACGGGGCCAAGCATCATCCGGTGTTTCCTCAAATTGTGGTACCGGACTACAGATGGCCCAAGGCGGATCCGCCTAAGATTCCCCGTATCGACGCGCAACAGCTCATCAATGACATCAGGACACCAGCAGCACCCCCAGCTCTACAAGCTTTCCGGGAAGATGTTCAATTACGTGTTCAACAGGACATTTGGCAGGATCTTCAAGAGCTTGAGCGGGGAATGTTGCTCTTGGCACAGGAATACTACCCGCTGCATCGAGCGGACAATCCCGTCGACACCCCAGATGATATCATCATGGCCAATAATGCTCGTACGATGTGGGCCTTGTTCAGGAGAATGCGCTCACACCCCTTCACAGCGCAGGGTGTCTTCACTGCCTGGAGGCAATGGCAGCAGTTCTCGAAAGTGCACAGGGAGCACAAGCAACGAGCTAAGGCTAAAAGTAAGAGACGCAAACTTGATCTTCTACAACAAGCCCAGGAGGCTGCGGAGCAAGGTCATATGCANGAAAGTGCACAGGGAGCACAAGCAACGAGCTAAGGCTAAAAGTAAGAGACGCAAACTTGATCTTCTACAACAAGCCCAGGAGGCTGCGGAGCAAGGTCATATGCATCAAGTTTGGATGGTCGTAAAAGCTCTGGCCCCCAAAAGCAAGCGGAAACCACTCCAACTTCACAGGGACGGCCATATCATGACACCGGAAGCGGAGCTCAACTAGATCATCGAGGAATTTGGCGATCGTTATGGAGCCAGGCCTGCACCGCCTAAAGGGAAGCCCAGAGAACACCCACCCCTGCAAGTGCAAGAATGCGAGATTTGGCATCAACTCGAACACCTACCAGTTCGCAAGGCAGCGCCGCCTACAGCAGCTCCCTCAGTCATTTGGCGAGCATGCTCAGCGGAGCTCACACCTTTCATCACCACGCAGGTCAATGCATCATGGAAAGGAGATGTCCTGGAGATTAACCAGGACTGGGCAGATGCCAGTGTGGCGTTACTTCCAAAGCCGAAAAGCAAAAATGATACGCCCACTAGTTGGAGACCCATTGGGCTGCAACANCAGGACTGGGCAGATGCCAGTGTGGCGTTACTTCCAAAGCCGAAAAGCAAAAATGATACGCCCACTAGTTGGAGACCCATTGGGCTGCAACACCCTCTGGGTAAAAGCTTGATGTGTATCGTGATTTCCAGAGCCAAACAACAGATCCACCAACTCGTGTACTCAGTCCCCCAAACAGCGTACATGCCACACCGCAGCACATACACTGCATTGAAACGCGTCTTTGCACATTGTCATCGAGTTCGTGACACCGCTACAAGACATCGCACCACTATTCATCAGAAACAGGCGGGCGTCGCCGCGGTATATAGCAGTGGTGGCTTACAAATCTGTATGGATCTCTCCTCGGCTTTTGATCTTGTGCCTTGGAGCTCGGTGAGAGACGCCCTTGAACTGGCACAAGTTGATCCGTCGGTTCAAGAAATTCTTTTGCTATGGCTTAGCCAAGTTCGATACATCTTTAGGCACAAATCCAATGAAAAGGACACCTGGCCGTCCTGGGGATTACGACAAGGATGTACTGGATCTCCGGTCCTTTGCGCCGCATTTACGGCTCTACTCACAAAAGCCATTGACCACCGCACCAGTTCTTGCTGGAGCCAGGAACATGCCACGCTATACGCCGACGACTCACATTTGAGATGGACCTTTAATACTACGGCTGAATTTGATCGAGCACTTACAGAACTGAGATGTGTCTTTGCTGTCTTTAGGAGGCTTGGTATGAAGGTCAACAACACCAAGACTCAGGCCATTCTTTCGGTCACTGGTCCCATCAANGTCTTTGCTGTCTTTAGGAGGCTTGGTATGAAGGTCAACAACACCAAGACTCAGGCCATTCTTTCGGTCACTGGTCCCATCAAACACAAGATCCACAAGCTTTATGTTCGCAAACATGGACAGGAACGGCGGCTTCTGCTATCACCAGGAGACCCATCTCAATGGATCCTCCTTGTGCACCAGGCTGAATACCTCGGATTGATTATCTCCTACAACCACTTCGAGAAACAATCTGTTAAGCATCGAAAGTCGAAGGCGAATCACCGCAGATGGGCATTGGCACCAATTCTTCACACCAAGCGGATGTCTATTACTTACAAACTTCAATTGTGGAGAAGCTGTGTCTTGTCCACTATGATGTATGCACTACATTGCCTTCAACTCTCCCCAGGTAACGTCCATCTTCTTCAGAAGACGATCATGCGGCATTGCAGGGCGATTGTCTCAGACCAAGCCTTTCTCACGGGCATCACTCACGATGAAGTCATGCAAAAATACCAGATCAGGTCAGCATGTTCTATCCTGGAGCAAGCTCATGGCCGGGAACTTGCCCTGGAGCAGTACGAAGATTGGATGATAGATGTCACCTGGAACCAGGTCATCAGTGATGGGCTTCGAGTTGCAGCTCAGCACACTGAGCCTGAATCAGATGCTGAACAAGAGGTATGGNCCCTGGAGCAGTACGAAGATTGGATGATAGATGTCACCTGGAACCAGGTCATCAGTGATGGGCTTCGAGTTGCAGCTCAGCACACTGAGCCTGAATCAGATGCTGAACAAGAGGTATGGCCTGCCCTGTATGTGATGAACAATTTAGCAATATAGCTGCCTTAAAGATTCATGCTCGGCGGGCGCACCGGATTGTATACACACCAGTGAGATTGTTTGATCGTACAAAGCATGCCCTGCATGGACTACCTCAGTGTGCAGGTTGTCTTCGAAAGTTCAGCAGATGGCAGACGCTTGAAGCGCATGTGAACAACAATTCATGCCCAGCCAGAGTACAGGATGTATGTGTCGCCAAGACGATTGTATCTGACAAGTATGAAACGAATGCTGTGGAAGCGACATGTACGATTTGCGGACAGTGGATTGCATCTCATCGAGTGATGAAGACACATTACAAAAATACCCACAAAGCACTTCTACAGCAACGACAAGATCTTGCACAGAAACTTATTGCACAGAAAGCCACTCCAAGTGTCAGCTGCCATTTCTGTCGGAAGCGGACCAAGGACTGGAAGGCGCATTTACATAAGTGTACGGCACTATGGCAATGTGCGATCATGTGTGCCACACCTCAGGATGCACGAACAGGACATGGCGGATTTCTTCGGGGACTATCAGGACATGGAGACGATGGCGGCAAACATGGAACCATCGGGACCGCCACGCAGTCCCTTTCATGTTCCCAACAAGCGCCGCAGGGAGCCCTTCGGCTCGTATCGACCGATACCCTCACCTTTCCAAGGCGGTTACCGAGGTCACTATCAACAAGGACCACACCCACCTCAGCGCCACCAAGCCAGAGACCCCTTAGTGTTTACTTTGGCCAAGGCCGTGCTCAAGCAACAGGAAGAACTTCAGGTTCTGCGCCAGGACTCGGCCTTCATCCTCTTCCTCATGAAGCCGGGGGAGACCTCGGTGATGAGTCATCTTTACCAGACGGCCCTCAACTTCAAGACCAAGCTGGAAGCCGACCCGCAATGGAAAGTAGGCCAACTCCCGCTCCGAATGGTGNCAAGACCAAGCTGGAAGCCGACCCGCAATGGAAAGTAGGCCAACTCCCGCTCCGAATGGTGCTAACGGTCGCACTCTTCAAGGAGCTGACGGATCGTCTCAACCAGACCCTGGCCTCTCGGGAGCGGCTCAAGAAGGTGACGGACCAGGGTTGGCGCAACGAGGCCGGTTGGCGTTTTCAACGGTGGAACCCAACCCTGAAACATTTGGAGGCCGACACGGCCAAAGCACCGATCCCGGACGACAAACTCCTGGATCAGCTGGCAACAATCCTTCAGTGTTTGAAACACCCGATTGTGAACCGCTTCAGATGCAAGCGCAAACTCACGGAAACCATGACGACCCAAGCAACCTTCGTTCTAGACGTGTCAATGAGGGGGCCCAGCTCAACTACCCTTTGGGAAGCTCTACGAATCCTCCAGAACAACGCGGTGCTGCAACTCATCGGCACCAGCTACAAGACGGAGGGCCTGGGCAGGAGCAACATGGAACAGCACATTCGGAACTTGATGTACGGGTGAACGGTGAAAATCGGGGTGCCACAAGGCGGGCAACTCAGCTCGTCCTACGTAATGATGGCAACGCCTGCTACATGAACTCACTCGTGCAGGTTCTGCTATGGCTGCTGGAATGCTTGCAAATCCACACTTTATCTTCGGAGAATGACTTGGAAAGCTTCTTCCTCAGCCTNGCTGGAATGCTTGCAAATCCACACTTTATCTTCGGAGAATGACTTGGAAAGCTTCTTCCTCAGCCTAATGCAGAGCAATGATCGAACTCCCTTATCGCTGCTCCACCACCCTAGGTGGCCATCTGTGATCAGGAATTGGGGAGAGGCACATCGACAACATGATGTATGCGAATTCTTTGCGCACATTATGCACACATCTGACTGCGGACTCTTTGCAGGCTTATGGAAGGCCTTTACGCCGACCATGGCGGGGCACACTCATCTTCTGGACGAGGGGCCCTGTACTCAGCCTATCATTTTACATCTGCCACAGGCTACCAGAGCATCCACGCCACCCAGGATACAGCGACTGGTTGATGAATGGCATCGATGTGTTGATCGCATTCATGGCTTATATCAGGCGCCGGCAGTCATTCTCTTTCAACTACATCGTTTTACTCGTCAACGAAATCGGATTTACAAAAATCATGCTAAGGTTCTTCTTGATGATTTTATTCGAGTTCCAGTTCTACAAGCAACTGGGTCGGCCACTCATACAGCCACGTACAAACTATGTGCCTTCATTGAACATCATGGTAACACGCCGCTCACGGGGCACTATACCGCCAATTTGGTGCAGGATGGGCTCTGGTGCTGTGACGATGATCGGGTAGCCCAGCAGAGAGCTGAATCCTGTTACGCTTTGTTCTATGGTCTGCAACAAGCGTTACCGGAGTTTGCTGGCTCTAGCTCTTCATAGCATCTGGACGTCGTGCACGCTTGAGGTTCTCCGGAACGGTGCACGACGTTTGTCCTCTTTTGAGATGGCAATTAGCCATGTACTAAGTACCGGGCATCTTTAAGAAGCCTGCTCACACCCGACGCTGGGCGAACGACTTCTTTCGCTGCGTGCAAAGCTCAAAAGCTACTACGACTACGCCAGCTTCACATTGCTCAAGCACGTGATGCACTACAAACATGTCGATCGAGCAAATGAGCCTGGTACCTTCAACCTCTTGCTTCCGTGCAGTCGCTGGCGTGGTGGTCAGGTGTGGATGGCTGACCCTGCTGGCTCAGTATGCCTAAATGCCAAGTCTGGTCCGGGCTGTCTTTTCCCGGTTCAGATGCCTTACACTATTCTCAATCCGCATGTGGCACATGCCACTTATCCCTGGACCCATGGTGATCGTATTCTGATTGTTGCTCATCATGCCAAGGGCTTGGATGCCCTCAGCTTGGAGGACAGATCACTCTTGCTTCGTGCTGGCTTTCAACTGGTGGTGTAGCTTGGTGTATCAGGGGTTAGCCTACCTTGTACCGCTCTACTCTTTTTCTGGATCCAATGTTCGAATCTTTCTGCGCCTAGTCTCAACGCTGCCGTGCTTTACCTGGCTCTTCGGAGCGGTGGCAGCTGGTTCGGTTCCGTACTTACAAATGTAAGTGCTGTCAAAGACGGCCGGGGCGACATACCTAATGTTGTTCTGACAAAACACTGACGCGAGGCTTGGACTCCCTCGCTGCGAGTGAAACGAAACGAAACGAAACGAAACTGCCGCTGCCGCTGCCGCTGCCGCTACCGCTACCGCTACCGCTGCCGCTACCGCTACCGCTACCGCTACCACTACTACTGGCTCTCGCAGAGAGCAAGCAAGAAACAGTGAGCAAGTGTCATGAGTCGGGTATGACACATCCTGGCAGAATGAAGTCTGTACCAAACACAATCCCATGGTCAGTGCCATGACACCGTGTGATGGTTCTTTCTTCATTTTTCTCGTTCTGTGATCAGTGCGTTCCTCGTGGTTCAGTGTCACAATCTGCAAACAAGCTCCCATCCGATGCACATGTTCACAAACAAAACAGTCAACAGCAACCATTGCACCTGTGTCTCGACCATCGAAGGAGCCCATGCTGCCTGAGCATGGGTTAGCCATTGACGAGCTGCCGGCTGTCAACAAAACTAAACACTGCTGAGCACTTGCAAGGCCCTGCAATCACGACTGCAACTGCGGTGCCACTGAGGTCCACAATGTAGTCTTTCATTGGACTGACTGATACAAGAACTCTACAGTCAGTAGGCTGTATTGGCTCTTCGGCCAATTGGGCCTTCAGGTTTAGGGTTTGCCAGGGTTTAGGGTGTTGGGATTTGACGCTCAAACCTTTTATGAATGACCCCAACATACAGACAAAAGTGACCCCACAGCCCTTGCATATCGGTCAATGTGCAGTTCCCTCCCTGTTCACCTTGTTCTTTATCATGCCTAGCCTTTGATGGTGCCGATTTCTGTTTCCGCTGCTGGTGCTGGTGTGGGGGTGCCGGCGGTGCTGGTGGCGAGGAGGCGCGTAGCGTGCTGTACACTGCAGTGCAGTGCTGCACGGTGGTCTGCGCAGCTGTGGTGAGCAATGCCTTTGTATACATGATGTGCAGTGCCGAGGTGAACACTCCTGCCGTGCCGCACGGTGTTGAGGTGGCGATCTCGATGCTGTTGTTGCTGTTGTGCATTCTCGTAGACATAATCACACTTGGAATGAACATCACAGTGTGCATATTCCGACATCGCATGGAGCCAGTTCACGATGGGTGACTCAGTTTCTTGTTCAATTGCAAGCTCGCGAATCAAACATCCAAACATATGGCAACCGAAGTATGACTCCTCTCATTTTTACCTGCTCCGGAAGTAGAAGCATGAGAAGTTCGCAGACACTGCAGACCATCTTCTCAGCATTTTTCGGTGCTGCTGGTACTGTGTGAAAAACGTCCTGTGAACACCTTGTATCCGGTGACAGTCTTCTCGCTGTGTGCAGGTACACATACACAGACTTTCGGAAGAAACCCCTGGCAACGTCCATGCTGTCTGAATATCCGGGAAGTACAAACGACCCATCAGGAACACCGAATGGATTTGAACATCTCGGGCTGCAGCCGCCATCTGGTGGAGGACCTGGTACGTAGACGCACCAAACGAGCAGAGGGCAGAACAAGTGGTCCTTGCCTGGCCAGCCTGGAGCCTGCGAAGGCCTCCAACTTCTGACAATTCCCGTTTGCCATCAACTTCCGATGGGACGGGCTGAGCACACGACACACCCCCCCACTGGTTCCAGGCCATCGGGTGGCCTGGCCATAGGCATGCAAAATCAGACATGGTCTCGACAGACTTAGCAGCAATGCAGGCACAAAGCTCCCAAATTCGCGGCTGTACTTTTGACCTGCAGCTGGTTTGTTGCCAACTTTTGTGGGACCAGCGACCACCGTGGCCGGTTTTTGTCAAGATGCAGTGGACATCGGAGGATCGACGGCGTGCATCTGGTGTTATGCCAGACATGCCACCCCGAATAGGTTCGGAAGCATCTGCCCCACAAGACCTGTCTCAGCAGCAACTTTCACCAGATACAGACTGCCCGAGAAGAACACAGCTCTCCCAGCAATCGAGGGGGGGCAACAGCGAATCGGGATTGTAAATGTTCAGACTGCAGACTTGCGAACGAGGAGCAGCAGGAGGAGGAGGAGAACGAGAAACGAAGAAAGAGGAAGAGGCACTCTCACCCCTGCAGGATGGGTCTTCGCGAGTGGTCTCTGGGTCCCAACCTAGAAGCCCAAACCAAAACTCAATCCATTTGTGGGTCTTTCAGAGCTTGTGCGTCCTCGGGTTTCCTGTTTTGGGAAATCTCTTCAGGCTTCGGACCCCAATGCCCCAGATATAGGTATGTGGATGCACCAACACAGCTCCAACAGTCACTGTTGTCGGGACCTGCCCGACTGGTACTGGATATTCCTGGATGACACGTTGAGCGCAACGCATGCACGCTGGCAGCGTTTGCGGCACAAAACCTCCAGACTGACCGGGGTTAAGTCGGTGCGTGTAAACCAGACCGTACTTGATGCTCATCCGTCCAGGCAGCCTCCTTGCACACACTGTCCATATCACAAACGTCTGGCTGCTTCATGCTGTCTCTCAACCGAAAATGCCTCGAAAAGTCGCGTGTCCTAAACCGTTGGGTATAAGCTAGGAGTGGCTCCTCACACTTTCAGCCGTCCGTTCCCCGGTGTATGGGCCGCAAAGTGTGAACACGTCGTGTTGCTATTGTCTCTCGCCTTGTGCGGGTGGGGGCCCGCTTGGGGTCGCCCCGCCCTGCCAGGAGCGCCACATCTCGGCCCACTGAGCAGCTGCCTGAGAGAAGCTGGAGCTAGCAAGGCACGGCCCGGCACGGCCCGGCACGGCCCGGCACGGCTGCGCTTCAGATTGGGCTCCAACATCGTTTTGCGAGGATGACGATGACCTGGCTCAATTCACAAATTGGTGCAGCACCAGTCTCAGACTTGCACCAGCTGCAGCCGCGCTGCGACGACGAAGAGCTTTGCCCTCCTAAGAACATTCTAACATACCATTCCAGCTGAATCGAAGAATTCCAGGTTCCATGGCAACCAAGGCCGTCGCGCTTCTTCTTCTTTTTCTTCTTTTTCTTCTTGTCTTCCTTCCAAGCTGGGAGAAACTGAGGGACAGAGGAAGACGGAGTGAGTGCAACAGCTACAGGAGTAGAGCCGAGAGAGCTGGACAGGGATCATACGGGCATCCTCTACAGCGGCTTGTTGCGCGTGCTGCGCCTGAGAATGACGTGAGCTAAAGTGGAAACCTGCGCAGGCTTTCCTCTTCTGGTCTGAGGCTCTGGCATAGTCCCAGTAGCTAGCTGCGGCAGCAGCATACGCGCCCTTGGCTCGCTCTGTGCTGAAAGTTCGTGTTGGAGCTAGAGGGCTGAATGAACCGTCGGCACAAGAAACGATTTGGCTGTCTCGCTGATCTGGGTGCACCAGCATAGCCAGCATACGGGCCCCAAGCTGCTGCAGCACCTCTTGCCGGCACACCAAGATGTGGTCAACTAGAAGGAACCCTAGTCTGTGCAATCTTGTAGACCACGACTGACACCTCGCCCTCTCCTTCACTCAGCTAAACATGCAAGTCTTTGACAGTCCCTTGCTGGGGTGGTCGCCAAAGTCGTCAGCTCGGTCTTCGTCTCGACCGTCTTTCTCTCTTTTTCGTCGACCTTCGTTGTTCTGGCACTGACTGGTATCTCTTTCGGAACTTCGAACTGTTAAGACTCCTGCGGCTGCCACCTGACTGCTGAAAGTAGACATCTGCAGATCACGTCATGTCGATCCATGCCTTCGCCATGTCGACTCCGAGACCGACGATGGTCGTCACCCCGACCTTTAGCTACTAGAACACGATTGCGCAAGAAGCTTCCTTCGCCATCAAAACAGGCGAATCGGCGAACTTCCATGCGGCAAGCAAGAAACCTCTCTTCCACTCAGGAACTACAGCCGAAATGAATTATGCCTTTGTCAGCACTGGCCTCCTGAGCGCACACGTCTTCCTCGAGATCTGCTCCGCGCAGAATACATGGCAGCGTGACAGCGGGTCAGTAGGCTCTGTGAACTTCGGCTGGACGCACATACGGGACAGTACATGTTTGCTTTCATGTCGTGACAGAAATGCAGGGTCAGTCCACCCACCTTGCCGGAATGTGACTACCAGCATCCGAGCTTGCCGCCCGCAGAAGGCGCTCGTGTCTGTCTGTGTATTAAGCTAGTCAGCTAGTCGTTCTGTATGTCGCTAAGTCCGTTCTTGGTCTCTCGGGACGTGACTGGACATGGAGATGAAAACAATTACGATGTGACCCTTACCCATGCTAGTCCGAGATGCATGGCTGCAGGCCCGGGGCAACGGATCGCAACCCTTCCATGCATCACATGGCTCTCACACTCGATTTGAAGCATGCACACACACACACCGAGAGGCGGTGCAGCGTGCAAAAATCAAGACACGATGCCACCTTGAGACCTCTTTTGCCTGTGTCCTGCAACTGTTTGGAATATCCTATACGTGTAAAATGTCTGTGTGTGTGTATATATACACACAAATACAGACAGACAGACAGACAGACGGACAGACAGACAGACACACGGACAGACAAACAGACAGACACACAGACAGGCGCACAGACACATGCACAGACACACAGACGCACAGACGCACAGACACACAAACACGCAGAAAAACAGACAGCCACAGACAGACAGCCAGACAGACCCGCGTATGTGTGCTTATGTTTATACCTACACGTTTACACGTGGTATGTCGCTTCTTATTGCTATTTGTAAACTCTCAAATAGTGGCATGTGTCCATACCAACCTTAATACTCGGTTTCGCATTCAACTGGTGCCAAATCATAGAGTCGGGCAGATATACATGACTCCGAACTCGAACAGGCATCTGCTAGGTCACAAATGTGCGTATGCCTGCATGCATACTCTACAGCTTCGTATGTATGCATACATGTACGAGATTCTGCAATGACTGGCTTCAGCGGTCATTAGATCTTGACATCCGGGTCAGACTCCGCGCATGTCTATGCAACACGTGTCAGCAATGTAAACACCAAGTGATTTGCAGCGTCGCCTTTTAAACAGCTCAGGAGCTTCAAGACTCTGTGCTGACCCTGCGGACATCCTCTGGTGGCATTTAAAGTCTTTTCCACAATGCTCGGGAAGGGCTCCGGCAATGTTTAGCCTAAGCCACGTCCACGAGAGTAAAGTTGCTTCTGCATGCTCTGCCAGTACTGGTGCTCCAACTCCTGGAAGCTTCGAAGCACTCGAGCCATGACGCTATGGCGTCCCAGCACCAAACCCCCCTCCCCGGAGGCCTGTGTCCCCGGCCCTGGCTTGACCTACACGGCAAACAGACGATGACAACGGCACAACGGCTGCAAATAGCCGCAATGGCGCTTTCAATACCTTGCCTTGCTCGGTTGCACCGAGCTGGATTTCTTGTCCTGGGCACTGCCGGCTGGATACGGCAGTGGCAGACATGCACAGGTTTGCATACTGCACGTATTCAGACGTATTCCCTGCATATTACGGCGGCGGGTCCTTGTCAGCCCCCATGAGGCGGAGGAATTTCGCTTTGTCAGCAGAAGAGTCGAAAGAACTCTGCTCCCATGATGTCCTCCGCTGGCGAGACTGAGCCTATCATAGGAAGACCAAACACTCGATCACTAGATCACGCCTTTCCCAGGCATTCTCCACTGGTGCCGAAACCAGCTTGCTGGGCTCATCCTCAGATCCTGCAGACTCCTGAAACAAGAATTGCACCAGATAGTGAGTGATATTGGGGCTTGCATGCTCCGTATCAAGGACATACCAGGCAGTAATTATTCCACAGCACAACTGGATGTGGCGGGGACTGACCTCCCGATGTATCGAGCTAACTGCATCTTTCGCCTCGCTGCCGGCTTTGGGCTTGGGCTCTTCGCACTTCGCGGTTGCGAAGAGTGCCTGCACACAGACAACAACTTCAACAATCGATTCAAGCTTCTACTCAGGCACATTTCTGCGAGAAACGCAACACAGGCTTGTAAACACACAACCACACATGCATGCATGGATGCATACACTGCCATACAGACCGTACGAAACATCCATCCATCCATCCATCCATGCATGCATACATACATACATGAAGCCGTCCATAGGTCCATCCCTGGGTCCGTCCATCCGTCTATGCATTCATCCGTCCATCCGTCCATCCATCCATCCACCCACCACCCAGCCAGCCAGCCAGCCATCCATCCATCCGTCCATGCATGCATACGTGCATACATACATACACGCATCCATCCATCCATCCATACATCCATCCATCCATGCATCCATTCACTCACTCAGCCAGCCTGCCAGCCAGCCATCCATCCATCCATCGATCCATCCCTCTGTCCGTGCATGCATACATGCATACGCACATGCACACATGCATGTACACCTGCATGCTGCACACGTACATGCATTCAGACATACACATGCATGCGAACACAGACACACACAAACACACTTGACACAATGTGTCACAGGTCTCAAGTCAGAACTAAAGTCATCGGTGTCGTCACTTCTTGGTCACGGGTCTCAAGGCTCATCTAGGTTCTGCTCAAGGCTCACCACTTACATCAAGCAAACACTGCACAGAACTGACATGCACATGAATGGCAAGAATGTAGTTGAGTTCCCAAGCTGCCACTGAGTGACCCATGAGCAACTCTTCGCAGGTACGTTTTCCTGGCTACATCATACAGAGCTTCGTTGGCCCGAGCTGTATGATGTGCCCTCGGGCCCCCTGTATGATGCTGACAGACTCTTTGGAACAGAGTTCGACACACACAAGCCCTTTCGGGCTCACGCTGCACGCTAGAAATTTTCACTGGCGATCGGCACATGTTGAANCGAAGAAAAACGTTTCTTGGGGCCAAAAACCGTTTCGGTCCCGCTCGTATCCAAGAACGGGAATGAACGACCGACACTGTAATGTATCGGCAACAAAACAGTGCAATGAATTGACAGCCGGCTCTCACACAGCAAAGTACTCGCAGAAAGGTTGGTCATGGTGAGGTTGAAAGCTTTCGCTTTTTTGCGAGGTCGGTTCATTCGAATTCGTGATGGTCTCTTCGCACTCTACACGTTCCAACATAGGCGAACCGCACTGTACGCATTCCAACATAGGCAAACCGCACTCTACACGTTCCAACATAGGCGAACCGCAATCTACGCATTCCAACATAGGCAAACCGCACTCTTCACGTTCCAACATAGGCGAACCGCACTCTACGCGTTCCAACATAGGCAAACCGCACTCTACACATTCCAACATAGGCGAACCGCACTCTACGCGTTCCAACATAGGCAAACCGCACTCTACACGTTCCAACATAGGCGAACCGCACTCTACGCGTTTCAACGTAAGCAAACAGTGTTCAGTTGCTGCGGTGCATGCATGAGT
>BGNK01001878.1:461-11886 GCA_003297005.1 Symbiodinium sp. clade A Y106 | reverse complement strand
GGACGATGAAATCAAAGGGTGATGAGCACGCACGCAAAGAGTACTTAACGAGTGGAGAAGTGCGCTCCCTGTATATCTTAAAAGTGAAAAAGCAAAACAAGATGCCTCCTTAAGTCTGACACACAGAGACAGACCGCACACACACAGAGACACGCACACATGCATGCATGTATACATATATATATATATGTACACATGTGTATATATATATATCTACATACTATGTACATACACATATATATATACATACCTTTCACACACCGATCTTGCGTACGTCAGTCTGTTTCTTCTTTTTGTACTGCAGAACATGTAGCCTCTTGCAAACGTATGTCTCTCAACATGTCACAGAAACGGCGGTCGGAGCGAACGCACTCACACCTTGCGATTTTCTCGCTGCTGCTTGCGCTTCTCTTCGCCTGCCATCCTGTTCGGAGTCCTGCAAGAGATTCCGGCTGTTGATGCCCGGGCAGTGGATGGAAACCACGTCCTGGACCTCGCTCGTCGTCGAGGGCGCTCCGAATCATAATTGAAAGCAATGCCCTGCTTTTTGTTCCTGCTCAACTGCGCAGCGCTGTGCCAGGAATTGAGAGAACGCTCCGAAGCACATCTCTCCTCTCCGTCCAATCTTCGGCCGAACTCATGACCGTCAGGAATCGGCAGGTTTTAACTGGCAGAAAAAGTCACGGCATGATAATATCAGATTCTATCAGATCATCATGTTGTTGGCACCCTCTTGAGAACTAACTTACTTGTGAACTGCAAGTCTGTCTGTGCAGTACACGCACTTTGGTGACGCAAGTCGGCTTGATGCGCTGTGGGGTTTCGGGTGTGCAAAGAGAAGTGTCGAACAAGTGGATGCGTCAGCCTCTAGGTGTACTTACCCACTAGCTAGAGTCCTTGTACTCCAGCTTCGGCGGCGCTGCACAAGGAAAGACTACGCATGTGTATAGGCGGGCTGAGACAAGGCCATCATCAGAGGAAGGCAGTGATCGACACAGCTACACACCTGAAGTTGGCAGTTGCAATGTTGGCAGCAGGGCGTACTTCAGGGAAGTCCGTAGTGATCGGCAGATTTTCAGTCACTGGGATGGTCTGGGCTGCGACATGCCTCGCCTCTGATTGTCACTGTTCGCGATCCCCGACACACGAACCAGAGCCGCGTTAGCTCTGCTTGATCAGTGCTGGCCCGGAGCTCAACGAGAACAGCAGCTAGTTTTATTACACCCAAGACTGAACCACTCGCTTAGCTGGCGGGCTTGAACTAAGGCATAGCGTCGGTCTCTCGGGCCCCTCGCACCACTCAACATCTCACAGGATTCTGCCGTGAACACGCTTCTGTACATGCGGCCTTCTGGGAGTCATGCTGAGGCTCGATGGCTCGGGACCCTTAAATCAGACTTGGGTGGAAAATTGAGTCCAGGAGCCTTTCGCGCCAATGTGCGAGACATGTGACACATGTCTCGAAGCGAAACAGCCGCAAACTTCCCCAAACAACACTTCGAGACACGGATCCAAATCAGCGCATGATGCCGGGCCAGTCCAGAGACAAGTACACGTCTGCGTCTGGCTCCTCGGGCGTTGGGCTTGTGAGTGTTTTGTACCAGCCATGCCCGCGAGATACCAGTAGTCTCACCGCTGCAATACTTACAAGGGCGAACGTTCGCTTCCTCGTTCGAGGCTTTATGCAGTTGCGTGCTCCTTCTCAATTATTGCTGCCAGATGACTGCATGACCAGCAGTGCATTGCACATGAGTCGACTCCAAGTGTCACCCATGTCTGTGAGACCATGACTTGTGAAGCTTGCTGAGCTGTTTATCCACATCCACTTTTGCTTCAGGCTCTACTCTCGGCATGCCTTCATGCCGTTGCAAGCATAATCCCCTGCCTGCACTGAAGCTCGGATTAGCTGGGCAGGACCATGTGGGCTGAGCGCTGCGGCCGAGGGGCACCGGAGTAGCTGAAGGAGGGCGGCGACTTCTCGATCTCCTCCGCCAAATCGATGAGCTCTCCCTCTCTTCCTTCATGCCTTGGGAAGGAGCTTTCTCCCGCAAGCGTCTCATACAGCCACTTTCAAGCTCAGCCAAGGCACAGGTATTTGATCTTAGATGCAGAAGGTGCAGGGACGACAATACTCAGAGACTACATGGTTGATAGCGTCAAGGACAGACGGCATCACTGCAAACCTGTAAAAGAGTGCAACCAGGAAACTTGCAGCAGGAACTGCATCTTCTTCGTCAACTTGGGCTGCTTCTCCCCTTCGACAAACTCGAAGACGGAGGCCTTCATACTGCTTCGCCGAATGCTCTTCGGTCCTCTCTTCACACCCCGCCTTTTGCCGGATCTCTTCGTCAGTCATTCCCCTCTCCCTCAACTCCTGCATCAATTTCAACTCTCAAGCACGATGCCCGTGTGGGCAACATCCAGTATGCTGTTCAGCAGTAGCCACAAGCATGACAGATTCAGCAGGCGGTCATTCATGAGGATCTTCTCGGCATACGCGAAGCGCATCTGTCAATGCTGGCACAAGACATGCCGACTCCAACTTCGCACGCAGTTTCAAGGACCTCTCTTTCGGCCAGTTTGTAGTCATAGGGGTTCCTGAGTCGCCGTGAAACGTGCCAAAGGTGAGTGCTGGCACGTAAGCGGACTTCCCGACCGAGTCACCAGTTCGGATTCTCCTTGTATCCAAACTCTGTCATGTAGCCTTCCTTCTGCCACCACCACCTCAAGTGCTGGAAAGAACGGAATGAAATCGCTTCTGGCCGGGACAGGATCCGAAAGTGACGACAGGCGGCTTGTTCATCATGGAGTCCTTCCACTCATCCGAGTCTCTGATAACCTCCTTGTGGGATCCTGTCACGGAGATCCGCCTGTCAGTCAAAACTTCCCAGACACCACTGCACCGTACCAAGGAAACGAACAGAACGCGCCTGGCTGGCAAAGCAGGCTCACGTGTTGCCGGACTGACACCAACAAAGTCCAGCGTCTTCTGAACGCCTCTGCAATCCCACAAATGCACAGTCCAGGCATGGAGGCCTCGCGACGCTGTACCGAGGCGGTTGCTGCATGCCAGCCATGCAGCGGCTGCAAGTGCAAGGAGCACCGGACCTTGGCTTGCAAACACCCCGCAGAAACAGGTCTGCACAGCCATGCAGCAAAGCAGCGTTTGTAGATGCTACCCTTCGACATCATCACACAAAGCGAACTGAAGAGCAGTCTGAGTGCTCGAGCCGAAAGAGGCCAAGCAAATTCGAGCGCACCTGTACTTCGTTCGCTCTTGAAGTATCAGAGGACGTCTGCAAATGCAGGATTTCTATGTTCCGTTATGCGCAATGGCTTTGCTCTCTCCCCTTGGAGACCGAGAAGCGCCCTTGCGATCTAAGCCGGGACAATTGAGAATCCAGGCTGCACGTATCGCTAACGTCAGCTTGTTTCCGAGGCATGTTGTCTCATGAAGGCTGCACCGTACCGGGCTTGTTGCTCACACTGATCGATCTGAACTCGTCCTGGCTTTGCAGTCCAAGTATGACATCAAGACGGCACTCTGCAAACGCCGGGCCTCTGTCATCAACGGAGCAGCGTCATCTTCAAGCTCCACTGATGGTGGAGGGGGAGGCTCTTTGCCATCCTGAGGCAGAGCTCGCCACAGATCCGACCTCGTGCCTGGACACCTGCTCCTCGCCGCACATTCCTATTGAATTTTAACCCATCTTACAGCCGCCAAAGGAATCCTGGAATGACATGCTTGCTAGGAAAAGGAGGTATGAAAGAAGCGGCAGTCTGTAGCAGGCTTGGTTCAGGATTCGGGAAGGCCGGGATACCACTCCAGGCCGCAAGTGGCGCGGCGTTTTCCCTTACGTTACTCGAGCAAATCCCGGAATTGTGTGTGCAAACGGGGGGTGTGGCGGTTCTTGCACTACAGCAGCAGCATCAATGAGAGTTGACCTCAAAGAGTCATTCAGCCGTTCCAACCACTGCTCTTAGGCTCACGTTGGAAGAACGTTCGGTGCTTGCATACGTTCGTGTTTCAGGTGCACCAGCACTTCGGCACAGTGAGTCAGCCCTACCTCCAGGACGCCACACTGGACGATTCGGATCGGCACAGCTGGGCGACCGACCTGAGTGCTTACCACCTGCTTCCAAAGTGGACGGACAGACAAGATGCCACCAAGGTGTAGCCTGACATTGCTGGCGAGGAACTCTGGTCCCCAATTCACCGATCTCCCTCACCACGCGCATGCCTTTCGAGGTATCATCTAGATCCTAGATCCCTCTGCAGCTGCGAACCGTCTTAAACGATTCATGAACTGCCTTTCATGACCGTGCCGAAGCAAACGTGATGGTTTGTGAAGGCTCTCTGTTGCCTTGGTGGAGAGGTAAGTGAACAAGCATAAACTGGGGGATGACTGCTGAATAAGACCGTGGCGACAACGTAATCATCCAAATGGAGGAGTTGGTATTCTTGCCCCAATTGCACATTGCCTTGAATGCCGAACTGTTTTGGTATTTGGCGACTGGTGAAGCCTGAGGTCGAGTACGAGATCACCATCACGCAGGAAATCGATCTCGAAGTTCTCGTCTGGAAATGCCTTCACAATATGACTTCCGTCTCCACTGAGCGCATGCAACGCTATGTAAAAAAAAATGTGTGCCTCTCCATATATACTCAGTCCACGGGTTCTTCCCGTGCCGTCCAAGACATCACCACCTGTCAGAAGAGGTACCGTGATTCGGTCTGGCACCTTGAGTGGTATACCGCAGTCACCTGCTATGGCACACCCCGACTTGATCAAGTGGATGTTCGTGTTCTGGTAACCTGGGGCTAAAGGTGCACGTCGCGGGCTCGGGTCCGGACGTTGTCACTGTCACAGCTCAACATCTGCAGCCCAAACGCCGATAATGCGCTCCTTTATTCGGTAGCCCTTGCCTCAGCATGCCATTAACCATTCTAGAGCCTGGTCTGTTGCCCCATTCGCATTCTGCTGCTTTGCGCCGGGCACAGCTGAACGAAGTTCTCACATGTCAAAGGGACCTCGGGACACAGGTCCAATCAGAATCTTACAACGGAAAGCCAGAACCAGGCAACTCGAGAGTCCGAGAAATTCACGGTGTCTGAATACAAGCCCACGATGATGCGCCCGGCATAACGATTGCCGATGCCGATGTCCAGGTAGCACCTTGCAAGCAAGTGATGACACTTCGCCCCGAAGACCAGCTGTTGAGTGGCACGCCTGTCCCTGACCAGCTTCTCGTATGTCCTTATTGCATCAATCTTAGTAGCCTCGGTTTGCATGTCCGTTCAACACACGGGCATAGCGCGACCCTTTTTGCTGCAAGCGGCAAGCTTCTGGCCATGCAAGGTTGTCTTGCTGCCACAGCACTCTAGGACCTGGGGACAGCTTTGGACTTTAAAAAGATGCCTCGTCAGCATGCCCGAAGCCCTTTGCGATGTTGCGAGCTCCGCTGGCTCGCTTCTGCTGGAGGTCGAAAGTTGGGCCCCTCACTTCGAGTCGTCACCACCGAATCTCGATGCCACTTGGAAACCAAACAAGGCAAAGAAGAGGGATCCAGCGAATGAGGTGTACACCCACTGATTCTCCTGCCCAATGGCTCAGGCTCACACTCAAGGTCGTACTAGGTCTAGGTTGCATCATCAGCTTGGGAGCTTCACTCACACACGTGGGCCATGAGTCCTCATCAAAAGCGGAATAACTGCCTTTGTACGGCGAGTAATCCTTGGATAACTCATCCGCCTCTGTCCCTCCTCCTGCTTCTCCTCCCTTTCTTCTTCTGTGACTGAAGGCTCCGTGTCCCTCACTCCCATCTTCCTCTCTCTCTTCTTTCCTCTTGTATTGCCGCATTGGCGAGGGGTCCACCACCCCCACCCACCCTCACACCGCAACTCATCTTCGTTATTTCTCCCTGCAGCTTAATCACTCTCTCTCCCTCGCTCTCTCCCGCTCTCTCCTGCTTGCATGTTCTCGCGATTGCCTACTTGCCTACCTGTCTGTCTCTCGCTCCCTCTCTCCTCCTTGCTCCTCTGTCTGCAATGTAAATATGTGCGGCCTGAAAGCATCCGCTTGTGCAGCGACTTCGCCGACAAACCAGCCCGCCGTACCCAAAGAAACCGGGACATGTCCTTCGTGTGTCCTTGCAAAGACTGTGGAGATTTGCGAACACTCTGCCTTGTCACGACGAAGTCCTCGTCGGCGATTCCTTCCACGCCGGAAGGAAACCGGGCGAGCAAATCTTCAGGCCTGCGATCCAAACTGCCTCACACTCCGAGATGTTGAAAAAACTACAAGAACGCACCGCGAGTGATAGAAGGAAGGTTTCGACGACAACAAACCCGCTGTCAGCTCTTCAAAGAGCAACAACCATTCACAAGAACGGCCAGTAAGCCGAAAGCAACATCTCGGCATCCTAACATCAAGCTCGGGACGATGCTGGCACGTGCCCACACAAGGCACACGCTGATGACCGCTGATGCATCTTTCACTATGGAGCAGAGCTTCTCGAAGACTGCCACAAGTGGCGATTCTACAGCACACAAAACGTGACTGTTGAGCCTGGCAACAACCAAAGCAAATATCCGCCCGGTTTTGGAACCCATTGCGACGACCGCACGAAAAAAAAACTACCGGTCGCCAATTACTTGCAAACGCTGCGGAATATGCACCAAGGTGATGCATACGACAAGCTGTCCGCCTGTGCTTCTGGACTCAGATGCCTGGGCACGTGGCTTTGCTTGTCGCTGTGTGTCGTAATGGTCCTGGGCTGGTGGTCTGAAAAAATGAAGGATCTAAAACGCGCATCTCACTTTCCGAGCATGGCTGCCCTCGAGGCCACGATACGTAAACAAAGTAGGCTGGGATGCAGCCACCGATCCCAACAGCAGCCTGGCGCAAGTAGCTGAGCAGCGTCTGGAATTGCGATACGCAGCAACACACAGCCGTGAGTCCTGCACAAAGTAGCACAGCTTCATAATTCACTGTTGCGCTGCTAATGTGACGGAGCAACGGGCCCAACCCATCTAAATTGATTCGCAGTCGACCTGACAGCGGCAATCGGTTTGGTGGGGCAACGCTTCTTGCGCCACTCATTGCTACCAAGCTCCATGCCCAATTTGGCGAGCTGCATTGGCGAACATGGCAAAGGGTGATTCTCAACCCTTTGCGAAAAATTAGCAATGCCATGCTGAAATTGCCCGGTGTATGTAACCTCCTGATAATGCCGCATCCATGCACAACAATTGTTTGTTGAGCCTGTGAACAACATGAGTCTACAAGACCGGTTGCTCATCTTATATGTGCACATTCAGTGGCTCAAAGCTACGAGCAGTGATGCGGCACACCCGTCGCGGTCTGGGATCGTGTTAACGGTGTCCCTCAGTCCTCTGGTCCGATGCCCACACACATCATGCATCATGCAAAGGTGGCGGTTCTCGCAGCCAGGAGCCTTCAACCCTGGTTGTGAACGGGTGTCGTAGCAAAGCCACGAGAGGACTAACACGTTGTGTGCCGGAAACGACATACCGCAAAGCATGATGTTTTGAAGCATTCCCAAGCTTATACCAGTCTTGTAACGCTGCGCTTTGACCTTTACCCAGTAATTGTCCAACAGAACACCCTGCGAAATAGAACAACGGTGAAACAAGACCTTGTTCAACAAAAGACCTTGTGCAGCAGAGAACAGAATCTGACATAGCATGCGTAACAAAAAACCTTGTCCAACAAAGGACCCCAACGTACACATACTTATATATTTATTATATATTTATAGGAGACAATTAATTATTAATACTATTATAATAGACAGTGCACAACGCGCACACGGCACATAAATGTATATGTATATAGATACATACGTATGAAGAATGTGTACAAACCGTATATATACACATGTAATACATGTATAAGCATGCATGGCCCATTTTGTCGTCTTTCTAAAACATTGACCTCCATGTGCTTTCTTAGAGAATATCACAAGTTGGGCGAACTATGTCCCGATTAGCGTAGAGTAAACGAGGAAAATGATATCGTAGAGTACACGGCAGGGAACGACTGCGCCTCAATGTGCTTGGCCCTCGGCCTGGGGGAAAGAGGCGGGACGAATCAACAAAAACGAACAGTTTTTCAAAGCTGAAATTCTGTGTTTTTGTATTTCTTTCTTTTTGCCTCACCCCCCGGTCCGCGTCTCCAATATGTGAAAAGTGCGCGAGGCTTTAAGGTTCGAGGTTGGGAACAATCCCACATGCAAACCCAACTCAACACATAACGGGGATGCGCACAAGACTTCGTCGTTTTCATGTCATTCACAACCTTTGCAAACATACCGAAGCCGCCTTCTATAAATCATGTTATATTCTCGCACTCCCCTGCGCACCTCACCGTTTTTCATGTTGTATATGTATATGTGTATGCGCCTGCGTCGAAGCAACTGTATGTATGTATGTATGTATGTATGTGTATATGCATCTATGAGCACAGTTTGCACATGTATATGTACTTTTTCTTCAACCGCCGCGGGGGAGTCTCACGATGCGATTGTACTGACTGGCAACTCTAGGTTCCATGCTTGTGCACACCGTCAACAGCTGTGCTCCTGCTAGAAAACAGATAAACTTAAAGAGTCAAACGCTGACCGAAGCTAAGGGAAAGAATACAATGCACCTAATCACCACAGAACACCACCTCAATCCTGTCCGGCGATATACAAATACATATACAAAAACAAATACATAAGAATATACATATACATAATACATGTACATGTACCTGTACCTGTATACATGTACATGTACATGAACATGAACCTGCACAATACATATACATATACATATGACATATACATATACATCTACTTATACATATACATATACATATACATATACATGTACATTCACATGTACATTCACACATACATATACATATACATATACCTGTACATATACATATACATACACATAAACATATACATATATACATAGACATGCGTGAGGGTTTGGTATCCTTGATACTGTATGATGTAGTCGCTCACCTCACCCGAGCTTGAATAAGTAGTTGTTGGTCGCCTCGTGGAGCAAATGCAATCCCTTCCACGTTGTAGCACAACCAAATGCAGGCACACTCGATCACTGTTTTCACGCCTTGCGGACAGTGGCGAGAGATCTGTGCAAGCAGGAATGGCTCAAATCCTTCTGTCGGTCAGTACAGGCTTCTAGCTATGCTAGTTGGCGTTCTTGAGCCAAAGTTGCGTTACATGCGGAGCGTACAGACAGTCATACGACATGGTCCGAGTTCGGGCCCATGTGTATGTCTTAGGAGACAAGATCCGCAAAACGGAGTCTTGATCTATGTACATGACGAATCATCAAGTAACATAGCTCAGATCGCGGTACCCGTAATTGGACTAGGCATCAACGTCCGTTCGCACCCCCCATGAGTTGCATCTTCGGCACTACTCACACTCGAAGAGAGTCGCGAACAGGCAAAACAAAAGAATTCTGCGCAACTTTGATGTTTGTTGAATAAGAGCCTTGATTCCCAATTAGAAATGTTGTGACACTTCGCTACGTCGGCAACGAGGAAGAAGACCAGGAGTAAAGATCACTCGCAGGTAGCCGATGTCACAAAAAAGCACCGCTCGGACGTATTCCAGGACCTGCACGCAAGTGTAACTCTCTGCAGGTTGCTAAGTACTTGGATACACTCGAGGCTCTGCTTCAAGCACTTGCCGATGTCAAACTTGGCGAGCTGCTGGGAGGTTGGATGCCCTCCAAGCCCGGATTGAAGTCGCAGTCAAACGTCAAACTCTGCATGCTGCTGGATACATGGATGCCACCAAGCTCTGGTACAAATCCTCAACAAACGTCAAAGTTTGCAAGCTGCTGGGCAGTTTGATGCCCTCCAAGCTCTGGTTGAAGTCGCAGCCCAACGTCAAACTCCGCAGACTGCTGAGTAGATGTGCCATCCAAGTCCTGGTTGAAATCCTCGCAAACGTCAAAGTTTGCAAGCTGCTTGGACAGTTTGATGCCCTCCAAGCTCTGGTTGAAGTCAGTCCAACGTCAAACTCCGCAGGCTGCTTGAGCAGATGGATGCCATCCAAACGTCAAAGTTTGCAAGCTACTGGGCAGTTTGGTGCTCTCACTCAACATGATCGCGATCCTAACGACGATAGCGTTCACGTTCTCGGGCAGTATCATCCACGTCTTTGCCTTTTCTCTTCCCTTTGGTCTTTCCTGGGTCGAGCCATTGCATTGGTTGACATTGCGCAGGATACGTTGCTACCCTTCACGATCAGACGGTGGTGCTTCGGAATGAGATGGACGAGTCACACGATACGCAAAACAAAGAAGACTCTCAGGACCCTGAAAGGATACATGATCAATCGTCTCAGGACGTGTCCATGATTGAGAGGATCCATTGTAAATGGATACAATGTAAAAAGCAGAGCTCGCACAGCGGTCTTTTTTTCTTCAGCCAAAGCGAAGTCGCTTCAGGTCTCAACGGCAGGCTGCGTACAACACTATGGACTAATTCCATTCTACAACACTGCTAAACAGTGGAGAACTCTGCAAAAGCTTGCACTGACAGGTGTGGACCCTTCAAACACGGAGTTCAGCTTCCTTAGCTCCCTTGCGTCACAGAGGCAGTCTCAAAAGGCTTCTAAGCAATCTTCCGAGCTCATCACGACTCCCATCCGGAACGAACGGAGGGCGGCAAGCACGAAGTGAGTAAACGGCGGCTTCAAGCACTCACAACTGGTCCTACCATGCCAAAACAACGTGCCAAAACATGCCAAAACATGCCATGCAGTGAAACATGCTCATGCTACAGCAAAACGTGCATCAAAACTACCAAGCGTTCACAAAGACTCAACAGTCGTTTCAAGTTGTCTTGGTTGTTGCTTCCTTGAACCAAAACACTCGGACACACAAAGATGAGTCCTCAAGGATCTCAGATNTCACAAAGACTCAACAGTCGTTTCAAGTTGTCTTGGTTGTTGCTTCCTTGAACCAAAACACTCGGACACACAAAGATGAGTCCTCAAGGATCTCAGATTTTCTTTCCGTGCGGCGAGAGTGTCCGCGGCCATTAGGCCCTTCCGGAGCAGAGCTCAACGGGGGTGAAAAGTGAAACGAGAGCAAGGCACTTGGGCTGTGCGAGGAGCTCAGCACAGTGAANCGGCCATTAGGCCCTTCCGGAGCAGAGCTCAACGGGGGTGAAAAGTGAAACGAGAGCAAGGCACTTGGGCTGTGCGAGGAGCTCAGCACAGTGAAAACCCAGTGCCCAAAAGGAAGGAATCTAGCTGCTACTAGGGGAGAAACTCACCCTGGCAAAACAGCCGCCGAAAGGGTACCAGTGCAGCTACTACCGGAGGGAGAAACTCACCTCTCGTCTACCTGGTCGGCAGTACGCCCTTG
>BGNK01001877.1:91144-122372 GCA_003297005.1 Symbiodinium sp. clade A Y106 | reverse complement strand
ACAGTATCATCATCGCTGCTGTCAGAGCACTCATGCTTGCAGAGGACACACGTTTCTCTGCAGAGCGCATGGCCGGCTGCAGGTGCGACACACAAAACTGCTCACGAGGGCCAAAAAAACTGCAGGAGATCATGCGCTGCAGCTTGCAACATGTGCAAACACGAGCGTGCATGCACTGAGCAGAAATCACATTGCCCCCAACATCTGTCGGATCATGCATGCATTGCGGCAGAGCATGCAAAAGTCCACTGATTCAGAAAAAACTGATCGAGGATATCGACCGGAGTGATCGATGGAATGATTGAATCGACTGAAAGTCTATGGACGATATATATATATATATATATATATATATATTGTGGCTCCCGCATGGCTGATCCGAAGAACGCAGGCAGGTAACGAATATATATATATATATGTGTGTGTGTGTGTGCATGTGTGTGTGAGATCCGTGCATGAGGTTTAGGGTATTTCAGGTTTTTTTGCCTCCCGCATTAAGGTTTTTTTTGCCTCCCGCACGCGTGTTGCAGGACAATGGGATGTCCTTGAGCCTGCGATCTTGAACCAAATATTAATTTAGGGTTGGGGCTCTCTTCTTTTTTCGAATCGAAGGAACTGTCACAAGGTTGCTAGCAGAGATTCCATGCTCTCCCAAGCATATTTTACAATCATCCTGTACATTTCGGCTCATAACCTGTGCATTTGGGCTCATTATACATCCGCATACTCGTATCATGCAGCAAGTCACGGCCGCTTGGCCACAGCCTCTGTCATTGAGGCCTTGCAATTNTTTTCGAGAAGCGCCCAGGCATTAGTTTTTGCGGGAACAGCCAAAGCAGGTCATGTTTATTGCGCCTGGAGAAAAACAACGCCCAGGCATTGTTTTTGCCCGCGAACAGGCCTCCAGGTTGCATGTGGGCGCTCATTGCCGCCGGCTTCCCTTGGTCCAGGTATCTCGCATGCATGCGTCAGCAGCGCCCCGTCATCGGGGTCCATCGCTTCGATAAGCCACCTGCCTGAGATCTCTATCCACTTGAGGCGGTAGTGGCCTGGCTGCAGCCTGAGTGCCCCCGGTTCTCCCTTGCTTCGGAGTGGAGCGTATATGCATGTGCCACACGTTGGCCCCCCCGATGGGGTGCAGTTAGAGTTAGAGCTGCATACCTATGCTGATGGTGGGTCCGGAATGTTTTTTCTCGGCTGTCTGGCGGATTCTTGCGAAACCCCGCCTTTGGACCTGCTTGTAGCTTGGGGCTGTTGGTGCTCCCCGGCTCAGGAAAAGTGCTGACCAGCCCCCTTCTCGTAAGTAGCGGAAGTGGATCTGGGCGTGGACGCTGATTGGCAGTTCGATGCTGGGTGGCAGGTATCCCCCCAAAGCTCCTAGCTGGTTGCTTGCTTGGTCTGTGGCTGTTGCCGTTGGTTCTCCTCTGCTGGGTCGTTCCCCCGCTGCGGCTGCGTGTGGGTCTGCTGGTGTGGTTGTGTCGAGGATGTTGCTGCATCCCCCCTCGCAGGGCTTGCGGTGGCGGGGTGTCCGGCACTACGGCCATCTCTGGCAGTCTTGGCAGCCAGCCCCCTTCTGTTCTGATCCAGGTTGTCCCTGGAGGCCAGCGGTCCGTCACCTCTCGTGGCGGCGGTGGTGGCGGCGCACTGGTCGTCGTCGTCGTCTCCTCCGGCTCGCCAAGTCTGACGGCACGGTCTTGGGAGGGCTGCTGGGTCCCCTTTATCACAAGGCTCCCTGTCATCACGAGCAGGGCGAAGAGCCAGCGTCCCCTTTTCCTGTCCCCCCTGTTCTGCCCCCCTTGCGTGGGAAGCATGGCTGGGCTGCAGGGCAGGTTCGCTGAGGCTCGGGCCAGTAGCTGCGGTCGGCCCGGCTTCACGGTTCCTGCTTCCCTGTCACTGCTGCTCCGGCGGTTGCTGCAAGGCAAAACACACAAAAGGTGACATGCACTGTTGACTGGCAGGAGAGCGACTGCAAACGGCACTTCTCTCCCCTCACTGTTGCAGGAACATGTGAAACTCTCTCCTCTCTTGGTTTGCAGAAGGTGCTGTGGTCGCGTGCGGTGTGTACGAGGTGTGTGGCGGCTGCATCCCGGTGCCTTCCGGGGTTATCCCCCTTAGCTTGTCAGGCGGTGCACCTTCACTCGGCTATTGGGGAAGTCCCCTGCTGGCTCTGCGGTTGCAATGGCGGTCTTGTATTGTCCTGGCATGCCGTGCATCTGCGCGCGTGCGAACTAGGTTCTCGAGCTGGGGCTGCTTACCGGTGCACCAGGGCGGGTCAAAGGTTGTCACGAAGGTTTCTCCTATAGGGTCTCCCATCGTAGGCGGTCCTGTGCTTCTTCCCCCCAGCGTTCTCCTGCCACCCTAACTGGCGCTCTGTGTCAAGGCTGCTGTTAAAGCGTGCTGCGTGCCGCGCTCCAACCCCTTCTGGCAGTGCTTGCTGTTGCCACCACCAGGAAAGCCCCCTCCACGTGCATGTCGTAGGTGATGTCTCTGGCTCTGGCCATCCTGAGCACGTACGTGGACCACCGCTCGATCTTGTTCCTATGCAGGTGTACCCTTGCCATGCGCAAGGTGCGTGTGTTCCAGTCTGTCCAGGCCTCCCCCGCTGCTCTGTTCCCCCCGATCATGGTTCTGATGTGCTGCAGCTGCTGTGCGTTCACTGCTCTGCAGAAGGGTGTCTTGCACTGGCCATGTCTCGCACCCCCACAAGGCGCTCTGTCTGACCAACACGTTGTGCAGCTGCAGTCTTTGCTTGAGCTCCGTTTTGGCAAGCAGGAGCCCTTTGTTTTTGCCCCATGCTTTCCGCGCTCTGGCTCCCATTTCCGCCGCAAGGTGGCTGGGCCCTCCGCTGAAACTCACCGGCGATCCGAGCACCGTAAGGGCAGCATCCCCCGACTCGGGGGTGACCCATTGCCCGTCGATGTGAAAACGCTGCCGGTTGCTGCTGTTGGAAATGATTCTGGTTTTCTTCGGATTGATGCGCAAGCCGTGTTGCCGAAGAACGACCTGCAGCTTATCGATGGTCGCCTGCAGGTGGAGGGGGTTTTCCCCCCAAAGGTATGTATCATCCATAAAGCTCCCCCCGTGGTTGGGGGGGAGGTGGCAAACGGCTGTTGTTCCCCTGTCTGTCCAGGGACTGCGTGCGTGCGACTGTTTGCTGGAGGCACTCCGCCACTCGGGCTGAAAACAGCACCGGGGAGTCTGGCGAGCCTTGCCTGACCCCGTTGGATTGTGGGATACGGATCCTTTCTCCCCCCACCGAGGCTGCGACTTTTCTGGCTTGTAGCAATGCTAGCCACAGATGCGCCTCCCACGGATGGCGCTCCCCCGCTCTTTCCTCAACCAGTGCGGCCAGACTGGTCTGTGCCACGGAGTCGAACGCTTTCTGGAGGTCAAGCTTGACTATCCAGAAGTCGCCTCCGGAGTGTGAGGATGAGTTCCGTCCCCTGCTTGTGTGGCGCTGCCCATTGGAGTGTGTTGATGCATGCACAGGAGCTGGGCCAGTGCTTTTAGGATCGCGCTGCTGAGCGTGATCGGCCTAGTGTCCCCCCATGCCTCTTTGGGCAGTAGGACCGTGAGGCCCTGTTCCACAGCCGCCGGTAGCCCCCCGTGTAGAGTGCGTCGTTGAGCATCTCTCGCAGGCGCCATTCCCACACCGGGTGTTGCATGAGGATGTGCAGGGCCTCGTGGGCAATGAGGTCCGGCCCTGTGCTTTTGTTGTTTTTCCATCGGGCTGCCACCCCTGATAGTTCATCTTTGGTGAAAGGCTGCCATGGGGTGGCTTTGCACTTGAGCTGCAGTCTTCCCCGCCTCGCCTGCGTTGCGTCCGCGCGGCCGAAGATGCTCTGGAAGTGGTCGAGCAATGCCCCTTGCCAGTCGTGGTATCTGTCAACGCGGCAACCCACTGGTTCCCCTGCGCCCCCCGCTTGTGCTGTCGGTATGCTGGCCAGTCGTGTTGGCTGGCTCTGGCTGCAATTTGCTGCTTCCAGGCTTTGTGCTCCGCGTGCAGCTGCTTGTGTATGCTTTTCCAGGCAAGTCGGCGCTCCCCCCCTGGTGGCAGATGGTGTGCGCTCCGCCTTGCTTGCTTGAGCTCGCGGCTTTCAACGAACTTCGCATTCTGGGCTCTTCCCGGTTTGGTGATGGCCTGGCCGCGATCTGGTTGTGCCGATCGGCTGGTTTGGTCTGGGCCCCCTCGTCAAGGGTGGTTTGTAGACGGTCTGGGTCCGTGATGTGTACATGCCGCGGTCCGCATGTCGCCTGCGGCTTGGGGTGTCTGGGTGCTTCCTCCTGAATTTGGAGTATCACGGGCTCATGGTCCGATCTGGCAATGTCCCTTGCCGCCCCCACCGTGCCCCCCGTGGAGAAGACCCCCTTGGTGGCAACGTAGTCTAGTCGCCTTGGTGCTTGCTGGGTGTCGTAAGGGAAGTGACTGGGGCGGTGCAGGTCTTGCGGTGGCAGCCTCATCCCCTTCCTTTGCGCCCACGCCAGTGTGCCCCTGCGCCTGCTCCTGCCGGTCTGTGTGCGGGCTGGGTGTGAACTGCTCATTGGCGTCCATTCCCACCGTGGCTCTGCGGCATCTGAGCGCGCCGCACTCCCCCCACTGTGCCAGCAGAGCCCCCACTTGCTCTTGTTGGGTAGGGTCAGGACCGAGGCCACCCCCCCTGGCATAACCTGTGTGTTGGTGTGCATGCCGATGGCCGTGCGAAGGCAACCCCTTCCCCCCTCCACTCCCCGTCGGATTTGCCATATATGACGGTCCATGTGTGTGACTTGGCAAAAAATTTGCCTGCTTCTGTAATGACTTCTTGTATAGTAGAAACACAGCGACTGAGGAGAGGGCTTTGTTCCCACCGAGCGCCTGCAGCGTCTCAAGTGCGTTCGCAGCTGAGAGGCCGCCCACGTTCCAGGATGCGACTGCCATGTTGCGTCGCGGCTTCCCCCTTGGGGGGTCGTGAAACTGTTTCACAGGGTCCTGTTCGTCCCCGTGCTCCCCGCTGCTTGCCGTGGGTTCTGTGCCTCAGCGCCGTGCGGAGCTGCCCCCACTCATCCTCCACTTCTTTGTCGGTCTGGGAAAGCCCCCGGGCGACGGCCCTAAGGTTGATCCATCCAGCCCCTGCCTCCTCCTAGCTTGGCCGTGGTCGCCGAGCAGATGCGCGTGCCTTTGAGCCAGACTGTCCCCGTTGACGACTCAATCTCCACTTGCGAGAGTGTAGCCCCCAGCGTTAGGCAGAGGCGTTTGCACTTCCCCGCCAGCTGGACCCGTCTTCGCTTCTCCGAAAACTGTGACAGCTGCATCCACAGGAACTTAGCCTTGCCGTCCCCATGCACCCCGGTCTGGATGTTCGCCTGGCGCACTCTGCGTAGGGCTGTCGACAGGCGCTCCCGCATCTGTTGCTGGTCTTCCCCTTGGCGTGCCCCGTAGGGCAGAATAGCGTACCCCCGGCGCACCCCGGGCGCGACGGCTTGCTCGGTGTCGAGGTCCTTGACCATCTGTCGGACCTGGTTCAGGGTCTCCTCCGCTGGGGTGTCGTCCCCCCACCCCCCCATGATGAGGGCTGGCTTGCGGCTTCCCGGGTCCGTGTCTGCTGTGCTGGACGCCCCCACCGACGGCAGGCCCTGCACCTTTTGCTCCAGTATGCTCTCCCTGGATCGTTTCGATCCCCCGCTGCTGCTCTTGTTGTTGTCCGGTAATCGCGGCCAACTTCTCCAGGCTTTTTTCGAGCTGGTTGGTGACCCCACTTTCCACTCTGTCCATCCTGTGGCTGAGCTCGGCTTTGAGGGCGGCGTTGCTCCCCCCGACCTCGCCTCGCACCACCTCTCGGATGGCTTCTAAGCTGAGCTTCTCTTCTTCGGGCGGTCCCCGCTTCTGAGGGCTGATCCCCTCCGTTGCCATGGGCTCCGTCATTGCCCCCAGCACATAGGTGAAGATCACTAGGTCGCCCTTCTTGCCAATATCACGATCAGGTAGTTGAGGTAGTCCCTCGGTCGAGGTAGCGGCTGTCCCGGGTCGGCTCGGTGTGGTAGCCCCCCTGTAGGTTCGCCGATTGCAGCGAGGTAGTGGGAGGCAGACTCCCGAAGGTTCTTGTTGTAGGCCGCCGATCACCTGGTGAACCGACCGCACCTATGTCGCTGTCCCGGGCCCCCGGCTCGAGGCGAGCAAGGATGCCGGTGTGGAAGTCCCCGCTGATGGCAGAGGCGGAGCGACTCGGCTGAGGCGGCACACCCCCGGGTTGAGATCGCCCGCTCTCGTGAAGAAAGAGAAAGAAGGAAAGAGAAGGAGAGGGAAAACCCCCTTCTTGACCCCTGGGCGGATGAGAGCGGCACGACCTTGAGCACTCGCCTTGAGCCAAAATCTCTCTCTCTCTCTCTCTCTCTTTCTTTCTTTCTTTCTGCACTTTTTCGGTGGTCGTGGCATTGGGGCCTCAAAGCGTCTCTCTCTCTCTCTCTCAAGTCGATCATGCCGCGAAAAAGCAAGTCGTCATGTCGCTATTCGACATAACAACACCACCGCAGGTCTAAAGACACTGCACACGATAGACCCAATTAGGTGGAACTTGCTCAAACAAAAGAACCGGAAGCTGAGTGAACATTCTGCCTTTCAAGGACGTCAACAAATGGGCATAAAGCACGCATCGGAGGCAGTATGAAGCATCAGTGCGAAAGGCATACCACGATTCGTAGCAGCAAGAGGCAGGTACTGCAGAAACCGAGTCAATGCCTTCGGTGCCGGTAATTCCATGCCCAATTGCATCCATCAATGTTCTTTGTCCAACCATTTGAACTGCAAACAGCCGTCAGACATCCCAAACCCAAACCGGCCAGAACCAACCCACCTCGATTTGTGCAGGATGACGCCAAGAATGCCAGGCATCACTTGTCACAGTGGGGGAGGCTTGACAGTCATTCAACCGGACGGAAGGTAAGCCAAGCAAGCATCCCACTCATTCTTGGTGAAATACAGGTTGGACAGGTGATTGCAGTCCAGAGCTGGCCATTGAAGAGCATAACGAAGGCACTGGATTATCCACGTTGCGGCAGCGAGGCCCTTCCAGGTCTATGTTGTTGAATGGGTTGGAGCGGTTCTCGTCGTGCATTGTGTGAGGCATCCCGTCGGAGCAAATGTCCGTAATAAGACCACCTCCTTTGCACCCAGGTGACCGTCCACGCTCTGTGTGTAGGATGTGTGCGTAAGAGCTCCCGGTGCATGAGCACAGGACTGGGATAAGGAAGTAGGTATATACATGTTGAAAACATTGCACATTACCGTGTGTTGCAAGGTTTGAAGACAGTCCAGGTGTTTTCGTAGCGGCTCCAGCAAGGCACACATCCAGAGCCATTTT
The DNA here is from genome assembly GCA_003297005.1 of Symbiodinium sp. clade A Y106. NCBI lineage: Eukaryota > Dinophyceae > Suessiales > Symbiodiniaceae > Symbiodinium > Symbiodinium sp. clade A. Next base: position 115,035 of record BGNK01001877.1, on the reverse strand, counting down.
GAGGAGATGTATCTACCAAACAATGCAATTCCAGTGTGGATTCTGGGCCAGTGACAGTGCTTGAAGAGGCCACGTATGGTGTATATGCCGAATCTCACCATTGCAAAACATTGAGGAATGAGGAAGTCAGTAATGGGCCGGGTGTTGAAGTGAACACCCCAGGTACTTGAACGAAGTATTCCATGTTAACTTGGAAACAAGATCACCTTCACTGAAGAGGAGCTTACCTTCCGTCAATTTGGCAGGTGTTGAGCCCAAGGTGGTCTTCGCCAGATTCCATTGGAGACCGTGGGCAGCAAAATGGCGAAGGATCCAAGGCAGTGAGTCCTTCAAGGCACGCCAAGTCTTGAACCTCAAAAGACAGTCGTCAATGTACACCCACGCATCTATGAGGTTGGGGAATTCTCGCGCCCATTGTTGATGAAGACCTCAGAAAAGATGCTCCAGAACAGCAGCAAAAGCTTGCGAGGAATGGGTACCACCTTGAAACACACCCCGTTTGAGCGGTATGTGAGTGACAGATGCCTGCCAAGTCGGCAGAACTTGATAACTTTGGACTTCACATAGCATAGCTTCCAATTCAGGATGTCGTTCAACTGGAGTAAAGGAAGAAAGAGCGCGACACATCGCATCCCATGATACAGAATTTAAAGCAGCCTCCACAGAAGCAGATACCCAAATGTGCTCATCCTCGGCAAGGGCTCCTCGATTAAGCTTGTTGGTGGCCACAAAGAGTGAATCCAGGAATTGTGTCCCTTTATAGCCACCAAATTGGTGTTTTGGCGGCTGCCAGGATGCTTGTAAACGAGTGACGAGCAAGGACATGTACAGTTTGTGCATGGACTCCATCATTGACAATGGGCGCAAAGATTTGGGTCCAGTCACATGGGACACTTCGGGGGCCAACATCATGACTGCCAGCCCCTGTTCTAACAATGCACCTTCAGAAAGCATGGAGCTGAGAATGCACACCACATCCTGCAGTCCTTGTGGCGTTAGGGTGTAGACCTTGATGAAGTCAGCTGATAAGCCGGAGATTCCAGCTGTGCGTTGAGATTTCAATGCATGTATACGACACACAACCTCTTCCTGCGTGAAAGGTTTGGCGGCCGCCAGGCTAACTGGCACATCTGTATCCACCGGCTGTGAGGAGGAACCAGCATCAGGGGGCAGTGATACAGTACCAAATTTGGCCTTGATATGTGAAACGACTGCGTCATCAAAGCACTGTTTACCACCATGCCGGAATAAGCCCCATCATAAACAGTCTTGGGCCTCTCAATTGATAATGACTTACGAACTGCAGTATAATCATTCGCAGCAGCAGTTTGGAGAAGTTGTTGGCACCACACGTCCCGTTCCAGTCTACGACATGCTAGTATCATCTTGGAAAGGCACGCACGCTGTTCAGGGTCAGCACAGGATCCCCTCTGTGAACATAGATTCTTCAGGAAAGCCGAATCTTTGTATTTTTGGAGGGCATGGGGAAGGAGGCTTGTTGTGCGATCCGCAACATGCACTGCCACTGCTGGGACTGATCAAATTGCTCAATAGATCCCTTGATGAAGTCATCACGTTGTATCAGGGTTGGGTTAAACATCCATCTCTTGCATTGAAATCGACCCTTGGTCCAAGAACGACGCGATGAAGTAGAGGCAGCAGGGGGAAGAGGTACCACGACATCCCACAATACCAACTCATGGTCAGACCCCAGCTCTTTCCCAGAATTGTTGATGGCCCGCGAACGGTTGTCAGGGCTGTCAGGCTCCGAGGAACCGAGATTAAAGGCATCACCCTCAGGAGCTCCAAAGGTGCCGAGTCTGAAGCTGGAGAAGTAGTCATAGGTGCGTTGAGAATGAACCCCAAGCCTTGTAGGACCTTGCGGAAGAGGGAATTCGGCTCCCAGTAAGGACAAGGGCGTTGAGCTTTTCAAAGATCATCTTGACATTGTGGAGAATGATGTCCGCTTTGTCCCATCACCCCATCCTCCCGCGATGAGGTGATTATAGTTCGTAAGCATGGAAGAAGGCACAGTAGATCCAATCCCATAGCCAGTCGGACCATGTTGGGAGTGATTGACAGGAGCTTGCGTAGGTGGTGGTACTGATTTGTAGGATGTGATGGCGGGCGGAACACTGGAAGCACCAGCCTGTTGCTGCACCTGTTGAATCATCCCTTCTAACTTGCGGAAACGCTCCTCCACCTCCTTTGGAATTGGAGTTTGTTCCATACGATTCAAACGTTCATGAAACCCCATCATCAAACCGTAACAGCGATCCATCTTGTTGGCCAACGAGCTCATGAAAGCAAGAGCCCACTCTGAATCACCAGATTGGACTAAAGCAGCCCTGTCAGACTTGGTGGAATCAGGAAGCTCAGGCAGGAGTTCAAGATCTAGATTCTCCTCATCATTGTCCCTCTGGGTTCTGGCCCGTTTGCTTTCAGGACTAGCGACAGGAGAACAAGGAGGTAAGTCTCCATTTTCCCTCTCAGCCATAGCAAGAGCCCAGACTAGAGGACTTAGAAACAATAGACGCTGTCACCGGTTTTCTGCATAAACACATGCATCAGAGCAACCCACAATAAATAACCTCCAAGCATGGGCAATGAAAATCTTGAATCGTTTTAAGACCCTCCAAGGCTCACGCAAGCATAGACTCCGCAAGAGGCGGCGGGGCGAGCGTCAGGGATTGATCTTTGGGATGCCAGGTCGTGCGTTCATGGAAACATGTGCGCTGATGTCATGAACGACAAAGGCCTGGGCTGAAAGGAGTTCCAAGATATCAGCAAACACCTGGTTTGGCTTCTCGGGTGGCCCTGGCGTTACATGCGTGATTGGTTGAAGCTACCCCTGACCAGAGGGACGTGAAGCTGCAGAACTGGGTCTGAAGGCTTCGGGTCGGCTGTGGGGAGTATCTGCACATACACGAACAGGCGTCCCAAATTCGACTTGATGGCAAGCTTACCTACATATACCTACACTTGGATGCCGTGGTACACACCAACCTCCACGTCCGGTGCCATGAGCTAAAATTCTGAAATCACGAAAAGTAAAAGCATATCGAAGAGTCCTGATCGCATTCTCGGGGTGGCAACTGTTTTGCAGGATTAGAGAAGCACGCTCCGTACGTGTCGCCATTTTCTCGCGTGCTGAGCACTTCGACAGGTGAAGTAGGAAACTGGTGTCCGGCAAAGCTGACGAGACCTTGTCTCGTCGCGCGGCCTTATCCTGTCCAAAGTTGATCCGGCAGCACCGGCTTTTTGAAGCGCTGGCTGGTGCCCACGGCTCATGGACCACGTGGTGGCATTGGCATGCTAGCCACTTGCGCTCTTTTGGCCATAAGGCGGCCAGTGGCTTGTTGCCCACGATGGGGCTGTCGATCGGAGGATGCCTCAGGCCGAGCCAGACAGTCGTGGCTTCGTCACCGGCAAAAAGGACCCACACTTCAGAGCACAAAAGAACTTGCTAGCTTCCGGGAACTTTGCATCAGGTTGATAACAATGGACCTCAATTTGTTCTGGCACAGGGCCAAAGTTTGGGGCAGCAACGGCTGGCCGCCTACCGGGCCTACCGCACCGCATTTCAAAAGGATGTGCTGCATGGGCATCTTGGAGCCCAAAGTTGAAGTTCTCAACCGCCTCTTGTAGGATCCTGTGCTGCAGAAATAGCTCCAGGGGACAGAAGGCGTGCCCTCGCTCAGTGCCTGCTCCGAGTCGCTTCCCCACAGCTTGGGCCTAGTGACCAGTGCGGCGCGACCCCATCGCCGGGGCGCACTCGAAAACTGTCGCTGCCCATGGACGGTGGAACCAGGCTTTCCGCCCCTGATCCTTCGTTTTGTGCCTGCCCGTAGTGGAGCTGGAAGACGACCTGAAATTCCAAGACTCCCCAAGCCCAAGCTTGGCACAACGCCTGCAACTGAACTGACTAGCTGGTGTCCAGCCAGGCACCGGCAGTTGCCGCGTGCGCCGTGTGCGAATGTGCCCCCTCAAACGGAGGGGGGGCAGGCAAGCATAGAAAACAATGTTGTACTGCAAGTTTTTCATGACAAACCCTGATGTCACAGCAGATATTGGAGCTGGAAAAGGGTCTGTGTCGGCCCCTCTGGGGGACGAAAACAACACGTCTCTGATGCGTCAGTGGTGCGGGATGTCGATGCAGCCTTCCTCTTATGTCCCTCGCAATTGCATCCTGCAGGTACCGCCACATGGAAACCAGCGACCGGCCCACCTGCATCTCGCTTGAACTGCAAAAGCTGCACCAGTATGATCCAGTACAGTATGGAACCGTGCCGCCGCTTCCTTCATTGACATGTCTTGAGTCAACTCACATGTTTCAAGCGGTCGAGAGAAGCATGGACATATCGACAGGACAACCTTGCGACCTGGCCAGGACCGAGTTGTCCAAGTGCCAGCTCGGTCACACAAAATCGAGCAAGCACATTGTCAGACTGGCTGCTTGCCAGCTTGCTGGAGCTTCGCAGGTCGTGAAAGCAATGTGGTTCATGCTAGCTTTGCTTGCGCAATGCCCGTGGGCATGATCCCCGTTGCCTGCACACAGAAGCTGGTAGAGGGCAGCGAGGCGCGAAGCAGTAGTAGTGAGTGGTTCCGAGGAGGCGGCCTACGCATCAGCAATCGAAGCCAGAAGAGATCTCGTCAAACTCAGGCTCCCGCGGCTGTTGTGCCATGCGAGTGCATCAGGAGATGGCAGGGCAAGGGCGAGGCTTGAGGACATCATTCTGGACTGAATCGATGCAGGCAAGGTCAAGGGTTCGAGGTCGTAGAGCCCTGTTCACCCAGGCGGTGCGAATACCCTGGCTACCCAGACGAAGGTGTGCCCAAAATTTCTACAGCCCACGCTGGACGAAGGCCCGCAGCCAGGCACCAGCGTGCCTGAGGCTCTTCCTGGAATGTGGTGCAATTCCGAGTTCCATGTTGCGGCTGGCCTCGCCGCTGAATTCTTCGTGCTGGGGTCTCGCGAAAATCGGGCTTTGAACGCAACTTTGCTCTGGCGCCTGCACTTGATCATTCTTGGGAGTATCGTCCTTGCAGCATGCAGGAGTTGGGGCCGCGGGCCCGCAGGTGCTTTGCTGCTTGGCTTCTAAGTCAGTCCTTTTTGGCATCTTAAGCTTCGGACCCGCAAGACCTCACTCAAGTCTCCAAGAAAAGAAACCGTGCACCTCATCCTTTGCATCGAACTTCCACCCCTCAAAGCCACGATCTGCGCGGTGCCACCCGGACACATGTCTCGCAAATCAGCTCTAGCATAATTGGGTACCAAGCCTCCATCTTCCAAGCAGTGGCTGCTTTGGTCATGGAGGCGAGATGGGCCACAGGGATGGCGCGACAAAGCACCTGCACCAGCAGAAGTGGCTCAGCGTCCCTGGTAGCCTGTCCTGGCCACATGCAGTTGGCAGACTGGACGAATGGACGAAGCTGCAGGCGGCAGGCTGCCGTGTTTCCGATCTCAGAGCCGGCACTTGGAACAACCGCCTGCACCGCCTGCGTGCCTCGACTTCAAACTGCAGGGGACGGGCTGCGGCTCAGAAGATGCGGGTCACATCTGCGGGATCAACACCGGCTTTGGAGTCGAGGCCTGGGTTTGGGGGCCTCCTTCAGCTGGCGGCAAAAGACGATGGTTCCACTCAGGCCGGTCTTGGTAAAGCCGCTTTCTGTTGGCGTGTTGTCAGCCGGACCTGACTGGGCTTGCACCATGGAAGCCCAGAAGAGGTTGGGGCCGGAAGGCAGTTTGGGCAACGTGTCCGAAAGTGCAGGCGCCTATCTATGACTTTGTTGTAAATGTCGCGACTGCTGCTGGAAGCATTTTTGAAGCATTGGACTGTTGGAATGCCAGCACACATGACGATTGCACGTGTATTGCTGCTGGAAGCATGTCCTTCTCATTAGGCTTGACCTCTTCAGCATCTCAACAGAGCATGCAACCTGCAGGCCTGGAACGGCGAGGCAGCTGATCTAGCTTTGAGTGTTTTCCAGATAGATGCTGGTCAGCTTGGCGATGAAGTTCAGCCAGTGCAGCCTGGGGCGTGGGCCTCGGCATGCCTGCGACGAAGACGGCTTAGGCTTAGGACGCCGCTCACTGACCTTTCACTTACTTGGAGCGCTTTTTTACCCAGGACTCAAGAAGCCAAGTGCACAAAGGGGGATCAAACACGATGGACCAATGGACCACGGCCAGATCGGCTCAATCCTCCTACTCCTTGTTTGACGCAGGTTGTTGCATGTTCCGTCTTCAAGGGGTGTACTTGGCCGTGAGAAGATGGCCTTGGATGTAAATCAGACATGCCAGCCCAGCGCCAGTGTGCACGGTCATGCCCATCTGCAGCATCACCACGGGAGAACACAAGACACCCCACTTCCTATCCTAGATTCCCGATTACGCTACAGTTTCAACGCTTCTCAACCTACAGCTACAATCGCGAAGGCTGCGTCAGCGCGCAGACGTCAAGCCCCACCTCAGGATCCTCGCCATGAACACTTGGGTCGTGAGCCATCCCGACTCCCCACACATCTCAACCAAACACAAAAGGACCGTACGGACCTAGTGGCATTCGCAATCATTGCCAGGTCCCCGATCGAGCAGCCTTCTCACATGGCTCGGTTCCGTCGCTTCTGCATGGATGGGCAAAAGCGATGCAGCCAATGCTGAGCGAAGGAAAGCGCTGTGAGCTTTCGAGTTCCAGAAGGTGCACTGTACTGTCACGGCCTGTCGGCAGTGGAATTTCATCGTCACAGTATGGCATTCCTGGAAAGGATCAACACGGCCAACCTGCCGTGCCAGCTAGCGGTCGGACCTGCACCGGATGCATTCAGATTCCAACCTCTGCCTGCAAACAGTCTTCCTTCCCCGAGAGATAGTCGCGATGCCGACATGTAGCGGCAGCATCGATGTGCACCATGTTCGAGAGATGAAATGAAGCCAGCAGGGGCATCAACTGTTGTGAACGCCAAGCCTCCTGCACTGAAAACGATGCGTCAGCCCAGGCGTCAGCGAAGTGTCGGCCCTTTGAAACTATGAATCATGGCGCTACTAGTAGCAGCTAGGACATCAATTCATGATGTGTGGGCCTCAGGCATTGTCAGGCCATGAAGACAAGCCTCGGAGCCATCAGTAGGTCAGCTCAGACGTGTGCACCGTGTGCAAGGAGCAGCACAGCAGCACTTGCGAGTGACTTGGCTTTCGGATGCTTGGGGATTGCGCAGTCAAACAGATCTCGGTTGGCATTGAACGCATTGCATTCGCAGCAGTGCAAATGTAAACAGCTCGCTTCGGCCAGGGTCACCGATCATCCAAATTTCATCAGAAGGCTGCTAGAGTCAAGCTGAGTATGACGCTGGATATCATCCTCTTTAAGCAAGCCATCTGTATGGATGTATGATGTATGTGTGTGTCGATCCTGCGTGAAGACAAAAGAGACCGAACGGCATTTAACTGGCAGGGTGATACTTGTTACGGCAAGGGAGACGGATGCGGATTTCATAGTGAGGTGCGACCACTCTGACTAGTGCCGCACGAGGTGTCATGCTTGAAGGCCGGATCACCAAGGCCGAACACCAGCATGGATGCAGCGGCTCCTGCGAGATGCATAGCGGCATAATGCAAGTCTGAAAAGCTCGTTTCCTCACGTCCAGCTCTGAGACGGCTCCCGCCACTTTTCACAGCAAGCCGCCCCCACGGCTCCTACCGTTACCTCTAAGTCTTTGTAAAGCATGGCGATGGCAGGCGGAGCCCAGAAATACCATGCTTATGCACCAAGCAGCTCAGGAAATCCAAGACCGGACAATACACGCCAGTGGCGAATCTAGCTCGAGTCGGCCAAGCGTGTGAAGTACTGTCTTAGACTCCTTGTTGAAAAGTGTCGGAAAGTCATCTAGACTAGACATATCTAGAGACAACATGTCGGACTTGAAGGCAACGATCCAAAGTACACTGACTCACTTATCCCGCTGGTACTCCCTTCCTTTCGGAAACTGGTTGATGCGGAGATGAACGCAGTGCATGCACAGTGCTCGTCGCAAGTATGACGGTGGCAATTCCCATCATGTGCCGCCGCAGACTGCTTCGCACCAGCATGCAGGGTGTGGAGATTGCTGAAACACGTGCAACCTTAACAAGCAGCCCGATGGGGTCAGTGCCGTGTCAAGTGTAAGGCCGAGTTCGCGCCTGGCAGCTGGTGACCGATGGTGACCGTTCCAAACCCCGTGGTGCTATGCCGAACGATGGCAAAAACCGAGGAAACCGCTGCACGGGCCGCCCGGCATTCCAGGCTCTTTGGGGAGAGACTCCAAGCTTGCCCTCAGCATGCAAGCCTGAAGTTATAAATCCGATGCCCAAGCAAAGGGTTCAGGAGTCGCTGCTTGCCGCTACTCCGTGTCAAGCTCGGAGGATCTGTGATACATGCTGAAGCAATGCGAAGTCACGGTACTCGTGCTCCGGATCAGCCACCACTGCATAGGCCTAAGGGCCTAAGCTGGACCTGAGAGGAAGTGTCTCTGCACATCTGGCCGGATTTGCTGTAGCCTTCTCCATTTCAAGTTCAAAGCAGCGCTTACACACGTGAAAAGGCCAGGCACAAAGGCGGGAACTGCGAGACTGCAATTGCCATGGCGTCTGTCGTCCAGGTGTGAACAGGACAAGGTTTGAACTTTGGCCCGGCCTGGCATGGCCCCGAAAGTCACTACAACTCGGACACACGTCTCGCAAATCACCCCGGCGTGTGCAGCCAAGCCTTCAAGTTCCAATCTGGCACTGCGTTGGCCGCCGCCTGCCACACCCCGTGGCTCACGAAAGAGAGCAGTGGAGGCTCGCGCGACAAAGCACTTGAGCCTCTCAGTTCTCTGCGAACCAACAAGAGGCTAGCAGCAGGTACGCAGCAGGCCCTTAGCGTTGACAACATGCTGGCCGTGTGCCTCCAGCATTTAGGGTCGGGTTGACATGCGCTTGGAGCCCGCTGCATGGTAGTCATAGCATTTGCAGACATGATGAGAGCGGAGGGCTCGGGCAGAGGCGAGTCTGTTCCGCGACTGCCGCGGCACCCGATGCTGCTAGTGAAAAATCCGTTTCATGTGCGCGGGGCCACAACTACGCCAGAACCTCGGTTTCAAGCAACAGGATTCAGGGTAAAGTTAGGTGAAGACATGTTGCTCCTCTGGTCATGTGAGTGGGACCTGTTGGGGTGCAGTCGGAATGTGCTGGAAGAAGGGTTTGCGACGTTGGAAAGGTCGTCGCCTCCGCGACCACGAGCAATGCTTTTTGAGCTTCATGATCTCAGTAGGATCTTACACTACAAACTTGGCTTTCTCTCACGCCAAGCTCTTGGGTCGAACTAGCTCTACCCGAACAGCGACAACTCTGTGATGAGACCGAGGCACCTCCCGTCGCCCCCCACGCAGTGTACAATGCCGAGACCCGGTGAGGGCTAGGACAAGATCACTATATTACAGGGAAGTCGGAGGGCAAGACAGCGTAGCTCGGGTTCCCTGTACGGCACGCTTTTGAGGCTCTAAGTCGCAAGGTGCTCAAGCGGTCTCATGCCTGGAGCTTCTGAGAGTCAGAGGCTTTGCATGGCTTTGCTCTCCAAAGCATTCGCACCGACAAGCTGAAACAGGAGAGCATGGAGATCCCACTCTAGGATGGCAGGCATCCAATGCAAGAGAGAGGCCACACACGACGCAAAAGATCAGGACGATGCCGATTTTGTGCGGGGCTTCGCTAAATGCCAGGCAAGCGACCGCGCAAGCTAACATGCAAGGAGTGGCTAGGAGATCTAGGAGGAGGCTGTGCTACTGCAGCTCTTCCGTTCAATGTGCTTGATGCTTGAATATATACTTCATGGAGTCCTTCAGCACCAAGCTACCGGGGAACAAGTGTCGTCGTTTCGGTGCACATAAATTTTGGTTGAAGTCCAAAAGCATAGATTCGCGAGCGAAAAGACGGGACGCTGATTAATCAAGACATAAGCGAACGTGCTCCATGCGCACATAATTCAAGCGACTGACTTTCTGCGAGAAACTTCGCTGTTGCTGTATGCAGCGTCTAATGAGCGTGTTCGCATCTTTGTTCTTGCCGTGCTTACACTCGGCAACCATCCGTTGACAACGACAGAGCGCATATTCCACCAAGTGCCACGTGCAGATTCGCTGAACCCGAGTCCTTGAAAAACAGCCTACCTAAGCCCTTCAAGCCGGCAATTTAAGGGTTCCCTACAGAGCGACTCATCGCAAGATCGGCAGCCTGACTGCTCTTGCACCCTAGGCTCCAGCCTTCCTGCGGACTTGGCATGGTTTCATTTCCTCAGCCCCAATGCGCCACTCCCTGTAGCTCGCCGTGGGCCCGCTCCAAGAAGAACCCAGCTCTCACCATGCACATGTTCCGCTCACGACGAACTGCACATGGGGGAGCCTGGGGCAAGTGAAAAGAGCACGGCAGAAGCTGTGGCAAAGCTGTGTTTTGGCCACCCGCCTGGCTGACATCAGGGATTGGGGTGATCGATTCGCACATATCTGCACTCTCTTGCAGTAACAGGCGTCACCAGTGGGGCCACGACGCACCTCCAAGAAATAAGCCTGACAGCGGTTGGAGCTGGAGCTGTCCGATGGCCCGAAGCCGCAAAGCAAACATTACGAGGCGGCTGAAGACCGGCGAACCCCGGCCGGCCCGATGCGCTGGCCAAATGCGGTGGCCATGTGGGTCAACGAGAGACTTCTTGCGGAGCACGTCGCAGCCGCATGCAGGGACTGCTTGAGGTTTGTCCGGTTGCCGCACATCTCACATGGATTGGCGTTCTCATTGGCTCCTGGGCAGCACGGAGGTCTTGTCTCGGGCCCTTGAGATGTGATGAGCCAAGCAGAAGTGATGATCAGCCATGACACGGCCCACGATTGGTGATGTAAGCATTCTGCCAGCGAGCCATAATGGCCTTGGCCAGCCTCGGCGTCGCCTTCTGCCAGCCAATTTCTTTCACACTCCCGTCGTCGTCGCAGGCTGTATGGAGACGCTTCTATGGAACGCCACAGATCCAACAGGCGAGTGACACAACGGAAAGCATTCCAACATCATGCTGCTCAGCTGTGCATCACTTTGAGGACTGCGAGGCCCCGCGTGAAACTGAAGCACGTGAGATGCCAAAGTCAGGTCAAGGACCCGGAGTAGCAGCCACTCGACAAGCCCATGCAAAACGAAGTCTGATGCCGAAGCGGAACTTCTGCAAGCCAACAAAAACCTCTCTTCTAGCGGCGATTGGTGCCGGTGTGTGAGGCCTGGCGTGGATTACAGGTGTTGTTTGATGGAAGCGGAACAGAGACAGGGATCCTATAGACCAGAGGCCTGAAGGAAACTGCCAAAGGTAACGCAACGGGCTGGTTTGCCGAGTGTGCATGCATGGTGACTGCGAGCGAGCATGCAGGAGGTGCTTGCCCGAAATGCCGGTTGAAAAGCTGTATGAAAAAGCATGCGCCAGGGTGGCCTGGACAGCTCCGTTTTCGAGATAGCTGCATGGGAACTATCATGCGGGCTTTCAGGGTCTGTAGAAATCTCAGGTAAACTGTTTAGCTAAAGGCTAGCAATGCTGCCGCACATCAGCGAACCATTCCAATGCTGCTGTCAAGTGCCATTTTGTGGTGTCGTGATGCCGTGAAGCTTAAAGCCCCAAATGTCCCTCAAGACTTAAAGCTGATTACTGATTGCTCGCGACGAGTACGCACGTGTTCAAGCTCACTCCATCCGCGCATAAAGCCTTATCTTCGACTGCATTGTCCGGAGTCTAATGCTGTTGCAGACATGACACGGCTCTCGTCAGACCGGCCTCTACCGGAATTGGAGATTGCTTGTGGCGAAAGGCCGCAGCAGCTGCGCTCACGCCGAGTTGGTTTCTGAATGCCGCACTTGCTTGCGCGAGGGAGGTAGGGGCCCGCTTGCGGGGCATCACCCTTAAAGACAGCCTCACGGCAAAACGTGATCATAGGTTACGGAGGGTATTGACCTTTTCTTCTGTTGAAGAGTCGGCGAGCGTAACATCGCTTGGGCAAGGACTTTGCAAGCAAGCCGCGGCGTGCTCGGAGGGAAATGAGCTCGGCAGTGGGTGCCCCGGGTGGTGAGCTATGTCTTGCAATTCTCATGTGACTCAGTGGCGAACGGCCCCAGTGGAGAGATGCTGAAAGCCGCCGCTTGGGCAAACAGTTGCACAGTGTCACCGGCCAACGGGCAAATAGAGAGCATGGGGGTGCGGGCCAGCACCCGTGAATTTTGGCCAACCGAAATGCCCGCAATCCGAACAAAGCCAACAGCGACATCTTTCCTAGACTGCTCAACCCAAGCGCTCGGGCGGAGAAGTGGCGGTTGCATCTTGAATTTTCCTCAATACCGAGATGTGTCTTTTTACTCAGATTTTGACCTCTAGGACGCAAACCAACTCCCAGCCTTCCTCGCCTCAACGCGCTGGCACGGTTCTAAGTCTCTGCATACTGTCGCGGACGGGACCGTTTCGCAAGCGAGCCCTTCTGCAAGAGCAGCAGCTCTAGGCGCTCAACGCGAGCCTGCATCCACCAGGCAAGGTTGGGGCCTAACCCGAAAGAACCTGGGAGAGATCAAGGTCCTACCCAGGGAAAGGAGCCTAGAACTGATACTCGTCCGAAAAAAGGCACAGAACTCAAGAAGTGTGCAAGTCCAGGGTCTCAAGAACGTTGCTTTTCAAATCAGCACACCCACAAGTAACCGTAGACCGTAGGCCTAAAGCGACCCGGCATGTATTCTGCACGGGCACATGTACTCGTTGCTTACTCACCCTACCGCGGAGCAACTGCAGCGCTTGCATCCTTCCGCACGCACAGAGATCCAGACAGATTTCCAGATCGATAGATTTCCGCCAAGAGGCAGGAAAATAACGCCGCTCAAAAACGGGTGTTGTGAAGCTTGTGCATGGACTGCTTCGCCGATCAAAGTCTGCATCTGCAAGTGACACATTGCCTGCAATTAGCTCAAGCCTCCAACAGCATGGCTTTTCGTCAAGCCTCTTGCGCTTGCGGCTTTCCAAAGCACCGACAGAAAGCACAAGAGACCCTGCCACCAGCTCACAGGCCGTCGGCCTCTTTTGGGGTGTGCTTCCTGTGTGCAGTTCGACGGTGGTAGAACTACGGGGGAAAGTGATACCTGCAGACCATGTCGGTGTCAAACTCGTTTGTAGTCTCTGTTTTCTGCGTCCGATGGCTCTCCGTTCGTCAGCAGAACTACAAGGTTGCAGGGCTACAGAGAGGCTGCTGTCGGAAAAATTGTACAGGTCTCAGCGATCTGTGCAGCAGCGCCCTTCTCCTTGCCGCGGCCTGCCAGGAAGGTCACGATGAGTTCCAGAAGCCAATTTCCGCCAGCGGAAGGGTATGGGGAGGTTTTGGTCCCAGTCGCGGCTGCACAGTCAGGAGGCCGCAGAGTCGGGACGCTTTGTCACCTGGCCAGTCGAGAGCATCGGCGGTTTCGTTGACGCACCCAACCCCCCCGCACACTACTGCTTCAGGAATTGAATCGCTCGACAGTGCATGCAACGGGTTAGCCCCACGATGTTCGACGCAGGAAGGGCCTGTATCGTGATGCATGGCTCCGGCTGTCAATGACCTGCGAACAGTTGGATGTGTCCAAGACTCGCTCAATTTGGTGGTTTGTCTGGTGACACGAAGGGCTTCTTGCGTTGAGACCATTGAATTATATAAAGAATTGATGAACTGATTAACGTAATCGAGTAAATCGCGTTCTCTGGACAATTCTGGACATGGAGTGCATTGCAAAATCCAACAGTTGCTTTGTCCAATTCGCTAAACTCCTGGCAAAGATGCCATCCTCGGTTCCTCGGGCTCGTTGTCTGGTGATCGCGCCTTTCTGTGGGTGTGTGCATATTGTTGCTTTGTTGGTAATGTGTGCGGCGCTGTCCCGTGCATTTCTCCTGCAAGCGCGCTGCCGCAGTGTGCTGTGCATGTTTTGGGTTCTGCCTCCTGAAAACCGTGTTCCGCCAACGCCGCCTCTCCCTACTCCTGCTGCATTGTGTGGTGCATTTCGGAATCATTGGCATGCACTGCTTGAACTGCTACAAGTAGGTGCTCACTCACTGCTCGGGGTTCACAATGGTCTTCGTCGGTCTAGTATTGGGGCTCACATGGAAACCCCAAAAGGTAGCAAACCGAATACACAGGTCTCACGACACGTCTAACGAGCTACTTTATGAGGGACAAGTCATGGCTCCAATGATTGGACCAAGGAGTTGACAGTAGCGCGCGTGGTTTCCATCGGGTGACGCAGTGACTGCATCATTCGGTTAGGCCGCCACTTTTGCAAAACAGCCAACAAGTTTTTGTTGAACTCCGATGCGAGCCTTCTTGAACATGATCAGTGCTGCGACCTGCATCGCGACCTGCATCGCAACACAGTGCATTTCAGTCATGACGCTGATAGGTGTTACTGTAACACCTATCGCCAACAGCATTCCCAGAATTTGTACTAGCAACCATACCGACAACGTGCGGGTCATTGCAGGCTCAGTGCTACGCTATAACATGTGTCTATCTAGAATTCGAGACATGTATGTACGCGTAATTTGCATATATATATATATATATATACGTGTATATAAACATGAATATAAGTACATATGTATGTGTGTATATATATATATATATAGATATAGGGCATATATATATAGGGCGGCCGCAGGGCGGTCGCCCATGCGGGTGGCGCCTGAAGACACATTTTGACGATACGTCCCGTGACGCCAGCTTGTTGAAGACACGTGGGCCGCGACGCCACGTGCTGTTGACGCCGCGTCCGTGTGATGCCACGTGAGTTCATAAAGCCTGTTGGGTTTCTGACGCCAGGTGCTGACGACACATCCGGCGACGCCTGGTGGCTGATTGACGCTTCTGGAACTGGAACTCCGAGGGTGAGGCCTTGGACTGATGGAGTGCGCCTGATTTTGAAATTAAACCTCTCGTTTCGTTTGAATTCCAAGGATGGAGCCTTGGACTGATGGTGTGCCCTTGCTTGCATTGGTGGAGCGCCCCTGATTTTTTAAGTCAGAACTCTTACAAACCTTGAACTCCAATGGTGGTGCCTTGGAGTGATGGGGCGCCCCTGGTTTTAAAACTCCGACCTCTTGTACAACTGGAACTCCAAGGATGGAGCCTTGGACTGATGGCAAGTGCTTTCATCGGGAATGTGTCTTCTGACGCCTAATGATGTGCACTGTCTTCGGCTGGTATGTGTCTGCTCCTAGACGGCGGCTCCAAGTGTCTTCAAAATGTGTCTTCGGTCTTCAGTCGAAATGTGCACCCCCCCGGGCGATCGCAATGCATTATATATATATATATATATACACACGCACACATACGAGAGACACATTGTGCAACACCTATTGACGGGAAAGATGCGACTGCCAACTATTTGCAGAACATCCCAAAGTTACCGCAACCGCAGTTTCCGTTCTGCCCAGGGCACTGCTGATCTTCGGGGGCATGCAACTACGGAATACTACGGATACGGTATCATATCTGACTGGGCAGCTTTATTGGTTCAGGATGCTGCCAGAAGCTCGAACGCCCTGGAAGCAAAACGGAAAGTAAGACACGCAAGGTAGAATAGACTTCAGGCCTCGATATGCTTCTCCATTGGAAGCATCCACGCGGGTCAATCTAACTTTTGTTGATTGTCTCAAAGGCTCCAAGATTCAGTGTTGGTAGGGGTTGCTGGAGTTTTCGTTTTGTTTAGTTTCGGTGCTCGGCATGTGGTTACTGGTCGGCTATGTGAAACTTCAAACTGCACATGACTACAAACTAGACCCTACTGGGAGGGCAGATGGCGTCCTCTCTCGTCCAAACTCCCTTCTACCAAGATGCCCTCGCTCCACGGGGCTATGGCGGCCAGGAGCCGTGGATGGCTGCCAAGGGCGACTCTGGAAATGGGTGCTCTAGGGGTATTGGACGGGAAACTCTGCGGATGGCACTTCAGCCATGCAGCGGGATACCATGGGATATTCTGCGGGTGGGCATTCTGGGGATATTCCCAATCGCGAGACGGCTTGCAAGCAGTGTATTTCCAGACAACCCAAATGCTGCCCCCCCCCACTCCCGGCCAACATTCGAGTTCCAGCACTTCGAAAGGTCGGGATGACACACCTCCGTGGCGGACACAGGCACCACCACCACCACCACCAACGATGACGACCACAATAGCAGCAACGCCACCACCAAGAACAACAATAACAGCAACCACGCAACCACAACCACAACAGCCACGCTACCGCTACAGCCCTTGGTACTGGTACTGGTGCTACCAGTACTAGTTCTGATTAGAACTGACTACAAACGGTAGTCCCCGTTGTCGTCGTCCTATAGTTATGTCTGAGCAGAAGCGCGGATCGAGGGCGCGCGGGTCCGGTGCAGACCATGGCATTCATGGCGAGTCCATGAAGATGTGGCACCGCAGGGAGGGGGAGACTTTCAAGTTGGACTATTGGGGCTGCAGGGCCGTTAGGCACAACAAGACGCAGCAAAGCTCTGAGGTATCGGGCTGCAAGCTAGGGTGAGAGCGAAAGGATTAGACTAGACGACAGAACGACCAGTTTAGGGTGGAAGTTCAGGGTGGAGTGGACAAGGTAAGAGTGCACGAAGTTGTGCATGAAGTGAACCAGCAGGTGGAACAGTGCAGGGTGGCGGCAGTAGTGGCAGCAGTGGTAGTGGCAGCTCGCGGGCGAGAGAAGCAACCGCAACAGCGGCAACAGGGTGGCACGCACGCGCGCGAGCGTGCACCCGCAGAGAGGCAGAGAGAGAGAGAGAGCGATCTATACATATATATATATATATATATGCTATTATATGCTGACCCCCCACGAAGACACCGCGAGGTGCCACGATTCTTCCACCAATCCTCCTACGTTTTTCTGGTGTATGATCTAGGCGTAACGTTAGGTTTTGAAGCTCCGAGGGGAGAACATATCTATATCAGCAGCCGCCTTCATGCTCAATTCCTTGCGACCCTTCACCCAGATACTCCGAAAGATGATTTTTCCAACGATGAAAGTCATTTCTGGCTGAATACCCGAAGCTCAATATGGGGCCGAGTATTAACCCCCAAAATGGCTTTCACTGTAGTCCCAGATCAAAGCCCCAGCAATACGTATGAATGACCGTGAAAAAGAGTGACTCCTATTCCGAAACAGCAGTATCCCAGTATTCTGTTTCATGTTCACCCAAAAGCATTGCCTTATAGATCAACGTCATAGTTCGTATGGATTAAAAAGCTAGGACCTGAAGATTAATATAATGGCATATCAGAATGATTGGCCCCCTGATAGTAAAGATATTGCAGTTCCCTCGGCAACCCTTGTATTGGATTTGAATCCAAAATGGACCTTACTCGCAAAGTTAATATCCCCCATAAGTTGTTCCATGTGGTTCCCATTGGTACATTAACTTCGCATTGTACCGGACACTTCTTTCAACAGCAACCCAAGTAATGGCCTCAGGAGAAACCCCGACCATTGGCCTCACCAACACGGTTACCAGGTTAATTAATCCACATGTAGCTGTGGCAGCTGTGGTATCCGTAGCATGAGCATTCAAGTCCCTAAGGTTAAACGTCATGGCATCCGCAATACGAGTTACTGGTACTATTAATAACAGTAAATTAAATATTGCCCAAACATTTACTTCAACGGTAGCCGTCGTATTCATGCTAATGTTAAACTACACTGAACGAATTCCATCAAGGAACCGCGATCCTTGCTGTCTTCGCTCTGGCGTTGCCCAAATGATGGGCCTCATATTTCTAAAAATGAGAAAAGAATTTGTTTTGCCTCAACATAGTGTGCATGGCACACCCTTCTCACTGTAGTATATGATTACGTCGGACTTGCCCGTATGCATGTCTGTACATTTATATGAATTTATATGTATATACACATACTAACCCTAAGGTGAAACCTGTACTAGATACCAACACAATGACGAGGATCGTTAACTGACTCCTGGTTGCAAACAACATCAACCCCCCCCCCCCTCCTTGTCGTTCGCCCTTATGTCACCGCTGAAGGTAATATTCGCCCTGACAGCAGCACGAAGGCCATCCATAATAGCCTTAGTACCACTCATAATCTGACCCCGATGTATCTCTTATGTAGTTTACAACCTTAGTCAGTAACTCTGATATCCTGGGTCCTGTTCTGTGTGAAATCTGCAACTAGCTCGTTGACCCCAAAATTATACGGCCAGACTCCAAAAAGATGTTTTTGTTTTGCCTAGCAAAACATGGTTTTGAGCGGAAAAACAAACTTTTCCCTATTTTTTGCCTCCTGCATGGCTGAGTACACGAGGCAGGCTGATAGGGCGAATTCATCCAACTCTATTCAAGTTAAACAATGCATCATTGGGCATGCTTGACACCATGCAATTGAATGCATTGGATTACAAATTAGCCAGCAGGCATTTGGAGATGCAGATTCAGGCATCCCGGGACATCACACGGCAGACAATACTTCCAGTTTCTTCCAGATTTTTGCGTATGCAGTGATACAGTAGATTCCCCCCAGGAAACCACTGTATAACTCCACACATCTGGAGGAAAGGTACGATGTCCCTCAAACGCTCAGAGCATCTGCAATTCAGCCAAATAGACAGGCACAGATTGACTTGTTAAGGGGCACAGTGGACACAAAGGATTCACTGTATATCTTCACCCATTCTGCAGACCAGACCAGCCTCTCAATCTCAACAGTCGGCACACCACCATGCTCAGTTCTCAGCAGTCTCTCCAACACAAGGGTAACTCAATGTCATCTGCAGTTGGAAGCATCAGCAGCCAGTTTATTTCCACTCCGCTGTCGCACTTGATCACCATGAGAATCCTGATCCGTCCAGGGTTGCCCAGGGCAAAAAAAGCAAGACAACAGTAATAACAGTCATTCCGAGTGACCACGTCACTCAAGCACGTATGGCGTCTGGGAGACACCCAAAGGCTCAACTCTGCAAAAGAAGGGATGCATACCAATCATCATGCAGCAGCAGGCTTCCAGTCTCAATCAGGCCATACAGGATGTCACATGCCAGTGCTAAGCCAATGTTTGGCGTCAGCCACGGAGTACAGCCTCCCAATCAGGCCAGACAGGATGTCACATGTCAGTCAGATTTAGCAAAGCTTCCATCCTCAAATAGACCAGACAGGACAGGATATTCTCGCAAATAGACCAGACAGGACCGGATGTCACTTGCCAATGTTTGGCGTCAGCCACGGAGTACAGCCTCCAAAGAACCCAGCATTTGATGAGCAAGCTGCTGAAGTGGGCAGACAGCCATGGCAATTGCCAGGCACTACCCAATGCATAATGATTGAGCCTCATCCCTATGTAACTTCGGCCTAGCTAAGACTCCGAAATTCAATACCCATATGAAATACAGGGGGCTTTGGGACAAAGCGAGAGCCAGTAAAGGACACTATCAGAAAGTACAGGAACTAAACCATCTAAATATACAACATCGACAGGTCCCCCACTCAGAACGAAGTCAGTTCAGGGCACGCAGGCAAAGCAAGTGGGTCTTGGGATCAAATGGACGCACTCATCAGTACATCATGAATTCATTTATGGCCTCATTGAGGCGCGCGGCACCTGAAGCTGGCATAGCGAGGTAAGGAAACCTTATAAAGCCAGAATCATCACAATAGAATAAATACAACGTAACAAAGTATAAACTTTTCCTGTGAAAAAATGGTTTTGGACTACAAACCAACTTTTCCAAAGGAAAACAAAAAATTTTTGGTAAACTATACGGTCAGACTCCAAAAATGTGATTTTTTTTTGGGGGGTGGGGGTTTCCCTTAAAGAGTGGTTTTTCCGGCTCAAGACCGAAAAACCAACTTTTTCTTAAGAAAAACCAAAAACCAAATTTTTGCAGTCTGGCCGTATAGTTTCCCCAAGAATGTTTTTGTTGCTTTTGTTTTTGTTTCCTTAGGAAAAGCAGATAAACCATTTTTCTCTACTTTAAAACCCAAACAAACATCTTTTGAGAGTTTGGCCGTATAGATTACCGAAAGATGTTTTTTTGTTTTGTGTGGATTTCCCTAGGGAGAATAAGTTTTTGGTTGAGCGAGCACAGTGTTGCCGTTGACTGCTCACGTCGAACCTGAACGAGTTGCCTGGCACGTTCTCTTGAAATGTGGGTTTACGCTCTCGCAACTCGGACAATGTGGGTTTGGGTTTGGCAGTCTTTGAGAAGTACAGAATCCGGACCTGCCGGAAAAGCAGGTTTGACACAGTATTTACGATACAAAACGGAGGTCGGTAGCTCTTGGGGGGGTGTTCCCATATCTATATATATATATATATACACACATATACAGATATACAGAAGCAAACCAGTCAACTTGTGAAGTCTGGCTGGAATGGCTCCGGGAGTCGGGAATTCTATGATTCTCCGTAGGAAGAAGCTATGTCGGGCTTTCGACACTGCGTGCGAAGGTGAGGGAAAGGCTGCGCCACTCTTACCGCGGGACGTCTCAAGCTAAAGGAGCGACTTTTTCCAATGCTGCGCCGAGTCGTCAGGGTTCTTTCTCTCAGAACTCGGGGGATGGCAAAGCTCCTGTATGCGTGTGGAAACATGTGAGGGCCTGGGTCTGAGATTCTTGTTTTGTTATGCGGTTCTGTTTCCTGGCGTAACAATTTGGCCGTAAGTTTACCGGGGCGGGATGACGAACCAAAGAGCTGCAAGCTATGCTGAACCGACACCCCATGCAAGACAAAGCACCCAGGACTACTGGCCGAAGAAGTCGTCGATGTATGGAAAGGGCCGATCCTTGGTTCGTCCCGGACTACGGATGGGTTGAAAACAGCGTCTGAATCTTGCTATTTACTGGGTCTAGGTCTAGAGCCGCCGGTCACTGAAACTGCGAAGGACCATCTGCAACCAATCCTTTGGAGGAATCGTCGACCGTTCCCCTTCTCTCCAGTCCAACTGCGGATGCATTGGTGCATGGGCGTGATCTGTGGGTGCGTGCGTGCCTCTGTGCTTGCGTGGGTTCGAAGGTGTATGGGAGTAAATACACCCGGGTCTTGAGGCTGACCGCATCAATCATCAATCAATGCCAGATCAATGCATTCTTTGATCGGAACTGATACGGTTCAAACCAGATTTCGCAGAAGTGAAGGGTCGGATTATGCTAACATGATCAGGAACTGGTCATACCCAACCTCTAGAATCTTGATTATGCACTCTTGTTGAAGACGTTCACCATGCCCTACTCCGTATTCTGCAGGTTCTCTGAAGATATTGAATCAGGGACGAAGTAATGAGACCACCTTCTCCGGAAGGTGCTAATCAGACCAAAATCGACATTGCCGTGGCGTTCTCGCCTGGCGTTTCTTACTTGTATGAAACAATCATCGGCACAATGTCTTGTTAGCTGCCCTCCAATGAATTTAAGTGAAAGCAACTGTTACGTAAATAAAAAAATACAAGAACCAGGTGATGTTTGAAGCGGCACTCTGAAAGTACTGCTGGCATAAATACTCAACAGCTCTTGCTCCTTGCATGGCAATCGTTTTTGTAGTCGTCGTCCCACTTCGGATATGCGCCCGTACTCCTCATGTGTTGTGTCTGACTGCAGCTTCACTGCAAGACTCAGGCTCAAATTGACGAAATGGCGCGAAGTTGGTCTCACAGACACGATTGGTGAACTTTTTCCGTACCTGTTGACTTCTCATTGTCTCTCATGAAGAGTTTTTACATGTTTTTACATTAGATGCATCACAATCCTACTCTTCCTGTCTATGAGCTATGCCAATTTTGTCTCCTGTCCAGGGGAAGTCATGGAAAGAGCAGAACCGTAAGCCTCCCATCGGCAATGCGCCCTGTGTGACGGATCGGAAACCCTCCATGCGACTGGAGGTCAAGCAATTTGGACTGACAGCCGTGTAGTCTCGGTAACTTGGTATGGTTCCTCAAGCCATGGAAACTATCCCGTGAGACTGCGAGGTCTCAAAAGTCTCATTCGAAGACAATATGTATGACACAACGTGCCTGGAATGTTTCCTAGAATAGGCTGCAATCGCCGCTTTGACTTCGCCGTTGTAGCCAGGTCAAAACAAGCCCCAGCACCTCATCAAGCGCCAATGCTTTTGTTCATCCATTATCATTATGGCTACGGACACAAGTTCTTAACCGATACAATAGCAGGCCCCACGCTCCTTCCTCGACGCCGCAACACATGATACCGGGCAATTAGCCTACTTGTACTGAGCTCTGAGGGTTCAGACATATCTGAACCCTCAGAAGCATCTCCATGGTCAACGTGAATGACAGCTGGTTCGTGAGACTACAAATTTTACCAGCAAGCCTCGGCTTATAGTTTGTTAGAAAACGCTATCGCGCCGCGGAGTGGGACCCGCATCGGACTTTGGGAAGGGTCAAATGTGGAGCGTTGAGAGTCCCAGCGCTCCCCGGCGATCGTCTGAATCTCCCGGAGTGCGCAGTGTCCCAGCCGTGGCAGCGGAAAAGTCAGCTCCCCACCACACTTCTGCAGCAGCAAGGTGAAGTGATGGCAGTTGTGCTGGGGGCCGCGGTCCGACACAGGGATGCCAGTGTTGACATCTCACCTGGACAACAACTCCGTTCCGCAGATGCACTTGGGTGTACTGATCACCAAAGTCACCTCGGAGCACCGCTGGGTGAAACTTCCCCTCGACAAAATCCGGAGATATCCGGATGAAGAGATTACGCAGCCTACTCAACATAGTGTTGTAAGGGAGAAACAAGGCCCGCGGCCCTGCGAGTGCCAACAGGAGCACTGTGACCAGTGGTGCTGGGGCTTCTGGGAGACACTCCCTGGTACCGTCTGTGAGGGCACGGGGGTGATGGTTACTGCGCTTGAAAAACAACACAAAATATTCTAAAATAAATGCAATTCCGTTTCAGTTGCGGGATGAAGCTTTTGATTTTCAGGGCCAGCAACTTTCCGCGGTCAGCCTAGCCTCTTGAATTCATCATGTGACACAGTGTCGTGCCCTGCGTTAGCCGTTGCAGTCCTGTGCCTCATCGTTCGACCGGAGATAGTGTGACGTCTTGCCACTCTGAAACCGTGTAAGTGCAGGGTCATGATGCTCGAGCTAGGTCTGTCGTAAGTCAGTCGTGCGTGATGATGTTGCAGAGTGTTCCGTCCAGTGACTGACTGCAGTTGTTCGCCAGTGATTGCACGGGTTCAGCTCAATCGATGAGTTTGCTGTAATGGATAAACCATTTTCGTGTGCATGTGTTTCGTTTGCTTGCAGACGCATGAGCCCTTTCGGGCTTGTGTGCCCGTGTCAACGAAGACACCTATCCGTTGCTTGCGATGATGGGTTCCGGACGCGGAACTGACTTACCCGCATTTTCCGTGATCTGTTGCATGGCCAAAGCCTCAACTAGGGATCGGAGGACTGTTTGCATTTGACGTCGTGCATTCTATCCTCGCCGTGCATAGACGATAATTCCACGTGTTGCTTTTCGCATGTACGACTTACATGGTGTTCTAAGCCGACTTCAATCGAGACCGGCGACACAATGTGTTTGTGTCTGTGTGTGTGTGGGTGAGTGGCTATGGGTGTGGGTGTGGATTGGTGTGGGCGGGAGGGCGAGTAGGTCGGTAGCACGATGCCAGAGTCTGCCAGAGTCACTGCGAGTAAGAATGAAGCCCCTTTCACAGGACAGGGTGAGTGACGTGTCCTCTGGCGTTGACTACTTTGCGGGAGCTGTGCTTTTGCGAGCTGTGGGATCCTTGGTAGCCGGTAGCAACCACGTCAAGCAAAGACTTGTCTCAACCGGAAACACTTGGGTCAACACAAGGAAGAAGCATGGGTACCCCCTCGCGGGGGGGGGGG
>BGNK01001877.1:52641-85872 GCA_003297005.1 Symbiodinium sp. clade A Y106 | reverse complement strand
ACCCCCCCCCCCCAGCCAGTACCTTTACGAGGGGGTCCCCATGAAGAAGCAAAACTGCAAGCAACTGGTTCTGGCTCTACTTGTGCTCAATCAACTTCTTCTTCTGCGAAGGGTTCTATGAACTGTGCACAGCCAGGAGGCTGGGATCGGCTGGCCCAGAAAGTGGGACAGAGGCGCCCAGCCGTCGGAGAAGTCTATCAGGAGCAGTCGGTGCGGTGGAACCGTGGCCTCAGTGCACGTCAGGGAAGCCCGTGCTTCATGTTCACGACTGAGTTGCGACTATTCATTCCAAGGCGCCTGCAATCCCCTCGGGCTACAAATAGATTGGGGTCATGTGCGGGCTGCACGCACGTTGGCGGCACTTATGAATACAGTGGAACTGAACGCCCTGGAGCTCCTTTGTCTCCGACGAAATCAGAAGTCATTGCAATCCTGCTGGCCTGCTGATGCCTGCTGTACACTCAACTTTGGGAGTGACAGCATGGGCGTCTCTATGGCTGATGATATTAGTATTAGTAACAGAGTAACAGTTAACCACAGTTCCAAACAGCCTCAACACATGTTCTTGCCCCAAGGCACCTTCACTTTGTCGATGTGTTCGCGGTAGGAAGCGACACACCGAGCTCGGTCGGGCTTCCCGGTGAGGTTCCTGTGGAGTCTGGGCTTAGTAGACTCGTGCGTCAACGCGTGCGGTGGCATTTCAGTCTTTGTTCCCCTCTGGTCGCAAGGTCTAAAGCTGCTGTCAAGCAAAGCCAACTAGCGCAAACAAACCACGTGGCACTTCGCGGCATGCGTCGGCACGCTGTTTGTACGACATGCGACTTGGCGTCTGAAACAACGGGGCTGCAAGCACATGTGTCGATGATCGCCTTTCTGTTGCCGAGGTTCTTGTGCCAACACCTTCCGAAACCTGTAATGCCAAGGCGGACTTGCAGACTGACGAACCGAGCCAGGACTTTGCTGCAGCAACTGCAGTGACTCGGAGACGCGATACCAGGAAAAGAGGATGGCAACAACAGCGCAAGGCCGAGAAAATCACAAGAGGACCGAGAGTTGAACAACTTGAGGCACCCTTACCATGGAACCATCCATCCCCGCACCGAGCCTTGGCTCAAAGAGCCTCCAATCTCTGAGACTTGGCACAGTCCAACGGTAACAGACCCACACTATCTTCATCCCAGTCGCAGAAAATCGCAACCCCAGTTGATGCAGCCACTGCAAGTCCTGTTGACCGGGCGAGCTTCAAATGAGAGGGTGATCTTGTCCGTCTATTTTGAGATCAGGCTGGATGCCGTTGGGGACTGAATCTTCTGCATCCCCTGGAAGCTTAATCGTGCTTGCTTTTAAGTCTCCAATCGAGTGCTTGAGCGCTGCCTTCTTAGACCCTGTCTGGCGGTTGGGGACTTTGTGTCGGGGCCAAGTGTTGCATCTTGGCTGGCCACTACAGTATCGCCAGGTCCGACAACCTGTCGAAGGTGAAACCCCTGAGCCAAAGCAGAGCTCAAACCCCACTCCCGAGTCCTCATCGACGGCTGCCGAAGGGTCATGGCTGCCAAGTAATCGAAGCCCGACAGTACGCGGTGTGCCGACACAGCCTGAGCACAAATTTGTCCGGTGGGGGTGGGCTAAGGCATGCTAATGCCAAGCGCTTGCAACTTCCAAGATTATGTGCCGGCTGTCAGTGGCAGAATGCACAGCATGCACGACTCGTTTGAGAGCAGGGTTACCTGGCTCATTTTTTCACAATGGGTGTGTGTATACACACCTATATACATACATATCCAAGCCAAGCCGGATCAAGCCATTTTAAGATAGAGCTCAACATGCTCTTTTCCAACAGAAGACCCCGTCAAGCAGAAAATGTGCCCTGGCAAAAAAGACCCCGACGAAAGCCCTTACGTAACTAATGGAACCAAACTCGTCCTGAACGATCGGCAAATGCTGTCTGAAGACTATACCCCATATGTATGTATCAATACACATACGCATAAACACACACACACACACACTCACATGCGCGCACACACAAATAACCACATATGTATGTATGTATGTATGTATGCGTCTGTTGAGGACACGAGATGAGCTCGGGCTCACAAGGGACTACAGCGGTGAAGCGAGGGGCCTGGTCAAGGTCCTCGGCGAGCTCTTGGCCGGCGGCAGCGACGTTGTCCTACTTACCAGCGCGAGCTTCAGACTCCAAGTCCAAGGTTTGGACTCGGTGCACAAGGCGGACTGTGTTTCTCCTGCTTGCCTGAAGCCTAAAGTGTCACTGTGCGGCCGAAGCATCATACCAAGCATCTGGATCCGTCACAGGCAGCAGAAATTTAGCCTCGGGAAATGCCTCCATGACCTGAGTTGGGGGTTGATCGGTAAGATCTAAAGCAAACCTTCTCAAGGAAACGGAAAGGACGGCTCAACGAACACAAGATACGCAAAAGGAGAACGTCTGACTTTGGGGTTGGCGGCGCTTCGAATCGCTGAGGCAGGCAGGGGTCACAGGACTTACAGGCCGGGGTCTCCGGAACCTACTGTACCTGTACCTTTCATACCAAGTCTTGATATACACACATATACACATACACATGTGCGCAGACATACGTATATAATCGTATACTAATATAAATAAATAAATACATAAAATATATATATATATATATACACATAGTTATATATATATATATATATATATGTGTGTGTACCTCTGCATATGTATGTGTATGTATATACTATCACATATATGTATATATATATATATATATGTACAAAAGCATATATGCATGTACATACAAGGCCGACCTGCGAGGCCGTCGGAAAATACACCACTTGTCCGCAATCACAAGATGAGTCCTATTGGTTAACTGCGACAAGCAAGTATCTATGTGTGTGTGGAGGTGCGCAACAACGCCAAGCAAGGAAATCATATCGCACACATTCATGGGTCATGCCGCTTCATTCGCTAACCATGCCACATGCTGTTTCCGAAGGTGGATGGAGCCATGCATGTTCCAACAGAAGGTGGACCAAACCCCAAACCACAATATATATATATATGTATGGCAGGAATCTTTACGTATAATGCGGCTTCCTCTTTGGCCTTGCTTTAGGTCTATTAAGTCTACTGTACTACAGAACAGCATCTTCGAAAATCCTGTGGTGCCGATACGCTGCAGCTTGCGACCTCAACCCAAACATGACAACAAGATACTGTGTACCATACACTGGTTTGGTGTGGCATTGCCAAGCACTGCATTATGACACTCAACACGCGTCAGACTAATACTATATGTAGTGATGTGGCATAACAAGGCATAGCATCGCCTGACATTCATTCAAGCTTTAGAACAACTTTAACGTCTCGATAGGGGCCCGTAGAAGCCTCACAACTGCAACATGTGCAGTGAGCGTTTGGCATACGAAGTTTTTTCATGGAAAACTTGTGGCTATTGAAGCCTATGCAGCTCTACGCCCGCCCCCCACGGCCCGAATGCGAGTCCGGCATTCCGGGTTGTTACCCTGATACCTTTTTGCTGAGACTATCTTTTTTTTCAAGCAGCTGGTCGCAGGCCTTGTGCTCCGCAAGCTGAGCATCAGGAAGTCCGGGGGGGACAGCGGGGGCGACTTCTATGTCGCTGGGGTCTCTCTTTGCTTTGCTCTGGGGCAAGGAGAAAGGGCCGTCCCCTTTCCCCGCGACCCCATCTCTTTCTTTCGCCAGGGCTATGGTGCAGGGAGTTGCCCCCCTACACCGCGCGCGTCTGCGCCCCCATCTATCTCTCTCTCTCTCTCTGCCACCCGAAGTCTTTTCGGGTTAAGAGGCGTGAAAACCGAATATAGATCACCAAGTAGGCTAAAGTCATGACGTGTACGATAACCCCAGCTCTCTTTCTTTCTTGCTTTCTGCCGGGCTTAGGGGTCGGTTGGCCCGACCCTCAGGCTTTCAGCCCGCCCGTCCCCCACCTTGTGTTAGTGAGCGGACGGCTTTGGGGTGTCTACTGACCGCGGCAAAGAACTACAAAGCGGGCGCTGTGTTTTCCAGCAAGCCCCAGCCCTTAACACTCGGGACCCCCCGCATTTTGGTCTCATCTCCGGGCCCCTCAGGCTACCAGATCGTCTACGACCAACTCCCCGGGGCTTGCTTTTTGAAAACACTGTGATTTGCCCCCTATGCTGACCCAGCAACATACAGTAGGAGTTGCCGCGTCGTTTGAGAAAACGGAAAAAACGCCGTTCGAGTTTCCCCCGAGTGTAAGGGCGGGTGGAGGCATCGAATTTGCGGAAAGAGGCGATCAGACATCGTCGCCAAGCGACGGAGGTTGTGGCGAAAAGCCGACGAGAGGATTAGGCAACGCCGAGTAGCGACGGCAGTTGAAACTAAGGTAGCAAAGGAACTACAAAAAGCAAATCCCGCGGTACGAGGATTCACAGCGGAACACTGGACTATAGCGTGCAAGTCCCCCGGCATAAGGACACATCTTGGGGGTGCGAGGTGTGGAGTGTTGTACCACAACCAAAAGCGACTCTTAGGCGACATGAACCGAAGCAACACCTGCAACCTAAGAAACAAGGTCCCACTTACCTCCCCCGTCAAAACTTTTTACACGTGCCGCTTTCACTGTGCTCGTCGTTTGCTTTCTCGGCTGGCCCTCATATGCAGCTGCACTCTTTGTATACTGCCATCCATCTGGAGCTGGGACGCAGTGTCGCTCTGCGGGGGCTGCAGCTCGGTGTTCTTGGTCGCTGCGCCCCCAAGCTGGAAGAGCTTGGTTCTTGCCCCCCCCCCCCCCNCCCCCCCCCCTTGACACGGTCGACATCCACAGGTGTCTTTGGGGTTGCTGTGTCGTCCGTTCCAGTCCCCGGGCTGTCTCCTCCAAGGGCTTCCGCAGGGCTGTCATTATCCGCCCAGTCCAGTTCGTCCGCCGGGTTGTGCAAGGGGCTCGTGTTGCAGAGCGTCGGTGTCGGCTCCCCCATGTGGTCGTCTATAGTCTCTTCCTTGCCTGCAGGTGCGCCATCTTCACGTGTCTTGTTCTTCTTGTCCTTCTTTTTGTTCTTCTTGTGCTGCTTCTTCCTTTTGCCTTTCTTGTCCTTGTCCTTTTTGTGACTCTTTGCCGCTGAGCTGGTCTCCTCGGTCACGGTCTTCCTGCACTGCTCCTCGCTGCGGGTGCCTCCCGTTGTTTTGCAGAACATCTTTTTCGCCTCAGCCAGGAGCGGGGCGACCTTCCATGGAAATCTCCCCACATAGATTCGAAGCTCCCCCTCGATGCGGGGATTGATTTTCCCCACCAGTTCGACCAACTTGTCGGCCTTTCTGCCTGTGGCGCGCCTTTCGTTATGGCGGTGTATATAGCGCTTGTGGTCGTTGGTGTCCTCCGCCGTCAAGGGCTCCCCCGTCTCCGGTGAACTTGCGGGAGCGCCAGTTCTGGCGGATCTGCTTGCTAATCCACCTGTCCAGTGGCCCTGGTTCATACAACAGCGCGAGGCCTTTCTCGCGGACGTATTCGGCCAACGGTCTGGCTCCTCCCCTTCTCACAAGCTGTTCCTCGTCTGGCCTTTGGGCCGCCACCAGCGTTGTGGCTGCTGTTCCCCCACGACGTAGGTCACATGTTCTCCCCGTGCTGGTGATGGTGCCAGCGGAGATCATGTACTTGTAGCAGCTTGGTCCGCTTTCGTGGGGTTTGTGGCAAAACGGCCCCTGTAAACAGGCCTTGCAAGTCACCCCCATCTCTTTCAGGACTTCTGCAAGTTGGCATTGGTCCTCCCAGGTGGTGTTGACCTTTGCGGTGTGGCAGTTGGAAGCCTAGGGCTGCGCTTCCCCCTCTGCCTGTCATTCCCCCTTTCGCTGGGGTCTCTTGAACAGCTTGCCATCGAAGTAGACGTGGTTCAGGTTGTCCCCGAAGATCACGAAGGGGACCACAAGCTAGTAGTACGCCCTTTCCCCCTACTGGCGGGCCACCTCCCGGAGGAAGGGCGCGGTCAGGTTCCAGGGAGGCAATGCTTTCAAAGGGGTTTCTTAAGCAATGTGGCAGCCGGCGTAAAGATTCAAGCACCGCTGGGGCAACTGGGAAGGCTTTTTTGGAGACACAGTCCAGGTTAACCTCCCAGCTCCCCCCCGATGGCACAAGCCCCCAAGCAAAGGTGCAGCACTTGAGCCAGAATGGCTACCCCAGCTTTGCTTTGCTTTGCTCGGGGCTTGGGACGAGGGGGGTAGCTCTCTCTCTCTCTCTCTCTTGCCTGCTTGCTAGCTAAGGCAGCTAAGGGGCATGAGCACATGCATGCATGCGCTCTGGCCCGAAGGCCTACCCCCCATTTTCGTCCTCAAGGCCCCTTTCGGGGATAGGTGTTTCCCGCGTTCCTCCGAATGTGCCTGTTGCCCTTCCGGTCTCTTCTTCGTCAGGGCATGCGGGGCGTGTTAGACCCCCCGGCCTCATGGGCGGTCTCTCAATCTCTCTCTCTTTCTCTTTCTCTTTCTCTTTCTCTTTCTCTCTCTCGCCTCCCTCTCTCGCGATCGATTGTGGAATATTGTGGAAAAGGCACGGGAACACCGTTGAAGTTCAGTTAGCCTGCAGCCCCGACCCGAAAGTCTCCTGAACCCTCCTTTCGCGCGCCTCCCGATAGACGAGGTGGAAGGGTTCGTCCATGGCTGCATCATACCTGGGCGCTGAGCACAAAACCGTTGGAGCGTGAAAATGTGTGCCCTTCCTTTCCCTGGACTTGGGAACCTGCGGCCGGGACACCCATCCAAGGTACGTAGTGCAGGCTCCAAGGGCCCGCCTGGACACAGGAGACGTGTTCGCGGTCGGGTTCGGGTCGAAATCTTCATGCGAGGCACTCCAAGTTGGAACATCCGCTTCTAAGTCGGCATGTGACGCACAAACAAAAGAATCTCAGCCCTGGACTTCAACTAAATCCGAACCAAAAAACTTGACAACACGAAGGATAAGCTTACAGATCCGTCGTGTTCCAAACCCACAACATTCGTCACGCCCAAAAGAAGACATGTGAACTGCACGAAAGCCTTTATAGCAGCCAGTAACCCATTCATTCATGCATTCATCCATCCATTCATTCAAGCCATCTCATGCATGCAATAGAATTCGAAAATGGGAGGACCGCAGTCGTTGCCTAACAAAGTGCCCTCACAGTCCACAAACACGGACGCAAGAGAACAAAACCTATTGAAAGGGCCAATTCTTGGAGGCATTCCATCCCGTGTAGACAGCACGGGCCCTACTGTAGAATGTCTGCATGTATGACTCTTCGTGCCTTGCTTAGGGTGTTTGCACTGCGACGTCCCCTTATCCTGGCCAATTTCCCCAATCACAGTGTTCTCGGTAGTATGCCTGCCATGCCGATGAATTGCAAGGCCTTCTGCCTAGCTCAAGAATGGTGTAGCGCAGTCAGCAGGGATCAGAGAAAGCACTCGGCAGGCAGCCTATACGGTACAGGGAGGGGCCTGGCAGCTGGGCAAAAACAAAGTCACAAGCATCACGTCATAAGTCATGCATCAAACATGTGCAAGAACAACTGAAAGCACGACGAAAGTAAATGGTTTATTCCTGCATGGACAAAGAACCGAAGAAACAGAGGAGGCCAGAGGCAAACTACTCGAGACAGACAGACAGAGGAGTGGGGAAAAGAAAGAACGACATGAGAGAGGAAGGGAGAAAGAAAGCAACCACGGGCGAACACGTTACAACGAACAACGGAGGAAGGGACGAATAGCAGGAAAACTGAAATAGACGATTACTTACAATCACTGTACAAGAAATGGCTGGATAAGAAACGTGGGGCTACGCAGCCGGACAGCAGAAAATACCCAAAATTTAAAACGCCTTCTAGCTATGCCCAACGTTTTAAAATCAATTCTTATTTGGCTGGGAGGTTCATTCGGATGTTCTCAAGCCTCGAAATAAGAAATGTAGGGGGCTACGTTTCTTATTTTGGGTGGTTTCCAGGCCCTAAGCCTAGGGCACAGTGCAGAAGCCAAAATAAGAAACGTAGGGGGCGACGTTTCTTATTTTGGGTGATTTCCAAGTCCTAGCCTAGGGCACAATGCAGGAGCCGGGTGGTTCCCAGGTCCTAAGCTCAGGGCACGACGCAGGAGCCAAAATAAGAAATGTACGGGGCTACGTTTCTTATCTTGGGTGGTTTCCAAGTCCTAAGCCCAGGGCCTAGGGCACAGTGCAGGAGCCAAAATAAGAAACGTAGGGGGGGCTGTGTTTCTTATTTTTGGGTGGTTCCCAGGTCCTAGGCCTAGGGCACAATGCAGGAGCCAAAATAAGAAATTTGAGAGGCTACGTTTCTCATTTTGGCTGGTTTCCATTTCCTAAGCCCTAAGCCTGTGGGACGTCCAGAATCTAGGCATTAAGCTGTTATAGACTAATAGCATACTGTTTTAGCGGAGTCTGTCTCGGCTTATGTGGCAAAGGCATTGGCTCAGCAGCTGGACCTCCATGGGTTCGAGCCACGGCTAAGAATTGAGTAAGACATGACGGGCACCCAACGATCCAGAAGCTGGGAACTGCGGAAATGTGAACTTAACAGGAAGCTAAGAAATAAAGGGTACACAAGGCTGGGAGCTGGCATTTCCTATCCAGCACATGCACTGTACTACAATTTACTACAACACGAAACAACGACGACAACAACCACCACGACCACAACAACAACAACAACAACAACAACAACAACAACACCGCAGCAGCAGCAACAACAACAACAACAACAGCAGCAGCAGCGACAGCAACAGCCAACAGCAGCAACAGCAACAGCAACAGCAAAGACGACGACACCAACAACAACAACAAACAAGAAACAACAAACACCAACAGAAACACCAGCAACACCAGAAACAACAGCAACAGCAACAGCAACAGCACCAACACCACCAACACCACCACAACCCCCACAGTCACAACCAACAACCGCAACAACATCAACAACAACAACAATCAACAACAACAATCACAACATGAGCAACAGCGGCAGGGGCAACAGCAACAACAGCAACAGCAGCAGCAGCAGCAGCAACATCGACGACAACAACAACCAGAACTATTCAGGGTAAGATAGGTATGGAACAGTGGCACAATATGGCACAATGTCGAAGACATTGGGTAAAGCAGGTGATGAAGGAACGGACTGCTTGGGCGCCTGACGAAGGTTCCAAAGACAGCAGCCCCACGCAAGCCCAAACAACCTATAGCATCTCGACGGAGATGAAGGAGTTGGGTAACCCAACACAGCAACAGCAAAGTTGTGTAAGAGGCCAAGCGAAAAGGGCAGGGCGGGAGAAGAAAAGGAAGGAATCCCTGTGCTGCTGGGCTCGGGCCTGGAGCTACAGGATTCACCTTTTTTTGCTGAAAAGTTCATGACGCACCAGGGCCCTACCCAACTAACCTACGTTTTGTGCTCCAAGACCAATTCTGGGTAAGATAGGTATGGAACAGTGGCACAATGTCGAAGACATTGGGTAAAGCAGGTGGTGAAGGAACGACATACACCTGACGTGTGAAGGACTGCTTGGGCACCTGACGAAGGTTCCAAAGACAGCAGCCCCACACAAGGCCAAACAACCTACAGCATCTCGACGGAGATGAAGGAGTTGGGTAACCCAACACAGCAACAGCAAAGTTGTGTAAGAGGCCAAGCGCTGGGCTCGGGCCTGGAGCTACGGGATTCACCATCTCCTGAAAAGTTCATGACGCAAAAGGGCCCTACCCAACCAACCTACGTTTTGTGCTCCAAGACCAATTCTGGGTAAGATAGGTATGGAACAGTGACACAATGTCGAAGACATTGGGTAAAGCAGGTGGTGAAGGAACGACATACACCTGACGTGTGAAGGACTGCTTGGGCACCTGACGAAGGTTCCAGAGACAGCAACCCCATAGTTCCCATCCCACTGTTTCATACTTTCGTCTCCGAGGCCATCATGGGAGAGGCCGTCGCTAGGATTGGAGTCCGAGTCCACCCATCTGGAGCACACTGGACATATGGGCCATTTCAAACATATCCTCCCCAGATGATCAGGCTTTCACAGCTGCTGCCACTGCCGCGGAAGTCGATGATCTGAACCACAGGATATCCCGCGACTCGAAAAGCTGAGGATATAAAAGTGGTAGCAAACACAAACAAAGAGCCTCACCTGGGAATTTTTGCTGGCGGCGCGGGATCCACTCGTGGATGACTTACTGAGGCGCCGTGCGGTAGGAGCGGCGACATCGTTGTAGCAGTGGCCCCCAAATGCCGCCACCGAGCCGGCGCAGCATGAAAACAGCTCAGCTTGGCCCCATCGTCGCGTGCAAGAGCACCCTGTTCCAGAGCCCGATCAATCTTTGCACAAACCTTCGCCATCGAGGAGGCCTTGGGCTGTACACGAATGATGCCGTGCGAATGTGCCATGTCCACATGGACTGATGCTTCCAAGTAGCATCTGTCAGGAGCCGCCAGAAACGTTTCTTAGGCTGCGGAGGGCTGCCCATCGACACGAAAACAAGATGGAGACCAGACTGCGACACATCAGCATCTCTGATGAACTCAATCGAGAGCTCATGGTCGAAGTAAGCCGCTGCAGCAGAGACCAGGCGTCTGCAAGCTGCCATACCCAACAGGGGCAGCCGGACAACAGCATATTCAGTGAACCCAAGTCGGTGAACTGAAAACGCACTTTTAGTGCACTGACCCCGCAAATTGAATGAACCAGGGCCCAGGTCACAGTTCACGGCCCCACCCCCCGTCTCCACCCAATCTAACCCAGCCTACCTCAACCCCCACCGGACCGCTCCCAGACTAATCGGACCGCCTACACTCCCCAAACCTGGCCCAGCAAGTTTCACTCACGAACACGACCCGGACCGACCCCAAGCCAACCTAACCTGACCTAACCTACCCAACCCAGCCAACCTAACCTAATCTAACTCATCGTCAGCTTCCCCAACCCAATCAATGTACCCCAACCAAACCGAACCCGACCTAACCTAATTTGACCCGCAGCTTCCCTTCCCAACCCAACCTGCCAACCTGCCTATCCTGTCACAACCCAACCTCCCCCCAACCTAACCCAACCTACCCTAACTTACATTCGCCAACCCACCACAACCCAACCCATGCAAGTCGACCTAACCTAAGCTAGCCAAGCCAACCCGCCACAACCCAACCCAACGACCTAACCAAACCTTCACCGACCTACTCCCAAGCATCACCTCACCCAACCTAACTAACCTGCCCCAAACCAACCTACGCCCAACCGAACCTAACCGAAGCCACCTACCCCAACAACACCAGCCCACCGCATACCTAACCTGCCGCAACCCAACCTCCCCCAACCTGACCTGACCGACCGAAGCCATCCCACCACAGCCCAACCGAATCTACCCGCCTAACCCAACCTATCCCAACCCAACCTCTAGCCAAGTTAACGGAACCCATCCTCCAACCCCAACCCAACCTAACCAACTCGCCGCAACCCAACCTGACCTGACCTAGGCAATCCAGCCAACCCGACCCAATCTAACCTCGTCGTCAACTTCCCCGACGAAATCAACGTACCCGACCCAACCTAATTTGACCCGCAGCTTCCCTTTCCAAACCTAACCTAACCTTTACCTCAACCTACCCTAACAAGCTTGGCCCCTGCAGCCAACTTATCCTAACCCAACCCAAGTACCCCAACCTAACCTAACTAACCCACCGCAACCTGACCTAACCCAACCTGCCAACCTGCCTAACCTGTGACAACCCAACCGTGGACCCAACCTCCCCCCAACCTAACCCAACCTACCCCAAACCTTGCTAACCTACATAAGCCAACCCACCACAACCCAACCCATCCACCCAGCCCAACCGACCCCAACGCAAGTCGATCTAATCTAACCTAGCCAAGCCAACCCACCACAACCCAACCCAACGACCTAACCCAACCTACACCGACCTATTCCCAAGCATCACCTCACCCAACCTAACTAACCTGCCCCAAACCAACCTACGCCCAAACTAACCTAACCGAAGCCAACCTACCTCAACAACCTCCCCCCAACTTAACCTAACCCAGCCCACCGCATACGCAACCTGCCACAACCCAACCTCCCCCCAACCTAACCTAACCTACCTAAGCCAACCCACCACAGCCCAACCCAATCTACCCACCTAACCCCACCTACCCCAACCCAACCTGCAGCCAACCTAACACAAACCAACACAACCTACCCTAACCTAGCCAACCCGCCGCAACCTAACCCAACCTACCAAACTGTCACAACCCACCTACTACAACCTGATCCAGTAGCCTAGCCCAACCTGGGCTGTTTAACCTAACCACACCCGACCTGAATCCCTAAACCAGTGGCCAGTTCACTGAAAGAGCGTTCCAGTTCACTGAAAGAGCGGTCCACTTCACTGAAAGAGCTATGTTCCAATGGCAGCCTGTTGAAGGCCACCACAGCAGCCTCCAGGCCGTAAGCCAAGCCCCACAAGACAGTAAAGCGCCAGCCGGTGTTTGGAACCCAAATGGCAAGAACACTGTACCTCAGATGCTGGTCCTTGACTGGATGACCGCGGTAAGCATCTGGAAGATCGTCGGTCCCCAAGAGCCAGTCACATTCAGGAGGTGTCGGCTGGTCGCAAGATGGAAGACAGCATGGAAAACATCCCGAGCACAGCTTGCAATGAAGTCAACGCTAACGGCCTAACGGTATGGATTGTCTCCAGCATCTGAATATGGGCGTCGTGACCCGTGCGGCGCACGTTGTCGATAACTCTCTGCTTCCCGTCGGGCTGAGTGATAACGAATCTCTCAAGCGGGCGCCGGCGTCCACATCCGAAGAGCTTGTCAACCTCAGCCCTCGACATACGTAAGAGGGCTACAGAAGCCCTTCTGAATCCCTTCCTCAGTGACTTTGAGGATGACATCTGAGTCTCTAGGTGGACCCCGGCGCAAAAGCTCATCCACAACCTCTTGGCCTTCGCGTTGGAGCCACTGGTCTGGATCCTCCTGGTCATCAAGGGATTCAGCGAGGGTTCGGAAGACAACCGAAGTTGGGGCCGGGCCTGCAATGGGGAACCTTAAAATGAAGGATTGACAGGATTGAGCTTGCCCTAAGTCTGGCCATCGCAAGAGTGCTGACAGAAGAGCAATGAAAGCATCATTCTTGGAGCTTGCAACCCGCGTGGCTGAAGTGCAGCCCTGGGATGCCAGAGACCTGGATGGGAAGCATTGGTCGGGCAAGTAGGGGATCGTTCCTGGATCGACGATTCAGCTCCTCGCTGCACACCTGCTGGACGCCGAGTGGGCCTCAGCTGGTCTGTCGTCAGACCATCCGGGTCCATGGCACACCAGGAATGCTGAACGATGACAGGCCTGCAACAAGCTCGAGCGCAAAACTATGTGAAAATGCACAATTACAATTTGCTTTGCTGGAACAGCGGAAGTCAAACCCCGCACAGCATGAGCACAAAGTGGTCCATGCCTATGCACGATACAACACTTTTCGCTCCAGCTGGAGACGGAGCTGCTTCGCATGAGGCTTGGGCATCCTACCCAGGCACTTTGCACACCACAGCTGGAAAGACGGACTATCCACTCCAGATCCTCTGGAAATTCAGCCACATTGGAGTGGGACTTTGCAGGGCTCGAAACGTCACCTGATCAGGGAGTGGGACACAGGTGGCCGTGCAGTGCCTTGGTGTCGTGATAGGGCTTTACTCCAGGACCCAGCTAGCCGCATCTGAGGAGGAGCCCCCCTCGTCGGGAAGGGCAGGCACAGGAGCATCCTTGGACACAGAGCCATTCTTGAGAGAGAACTCGCAACTTGCAACCACAAAATGCAGCCCGGTTTGAGCAAGTTCTGGCCCTCTGCTCAGCATCGCACACTTTGCGCTTTGCCAACCAACTAATATGCACCTTGCCCCCTGCACAATGGCGGGACATAAGCTGGGCCCCTTAGCCTGAGCGTGGCCACTGCCGGCGGGAATTTCGGTCCATGAGCCAATTGCCTGGGCCTCAGACTCATCAAAGCCGAAGTGATGGCCCCCGGTGGGCATGCACCTGCGCAAGCTATTGTAGCTGCTTGATCCGCGGGGATCAGAGCTCGGCAAAGAAACCCCCTAAAGCACTGAAGAAATTGTTGGCGAGACATCTGGCGACTGCAGAAATCAGTGGCCTCAGACATCTGCCAAACCAAAGGTCGGCCGCCCGCAATGACAACGCGGGCCATTGATAATTGGCATCCTTCGGGTGCACATGCTTCAAACAATGACGCAAGCACTCGCAGAGGCTAAAGCCCTGAAGCCGATGGCGAAATCGAATGCATGTCGCAGCGCTGGCCCGGATAAAAAAACCAATGATCTGGGGAGTGCCTGTCAACTCAGCCGTAACAGCAAGAATGTTAAGAAGCTCCGAGGGCTGGAGCTCAGGTGCTTGCACGCTCTTGTGCCCTACAGCATGGCACTGATAAGGCCTGGTAAGGACATGATCAAGCGGAAAGACGGCTCCCAGATGTTTGTTACACCAAGCCAAGGCACTATAACCCCACAAGCCGCAGTTGGACCCCCAAAAGCAATCCTTTGAAGAAAAGCCACAAGCTGGGCGTTACTAGGGTTATAAGCCACGGCAACATTGGACTCATTTGCTGAGCGAATCCACCGACGAAGACTTGACGCAAGCTGGCCGAAGACATGACCAGGGACTCGGCAGCTGCTATACTGCCCTCATCTTCCCAATCGATGGGAGCAAGACCCAGAGCGCCAATTTACAGAGTTCCCGTACCTTCTTCTGCGTAGCCTGCGGGACCTCACGAGGAAGAGCCGTACGCACTGTAACTTCCACAGGGCGAGCAGATTGTCTCATAGATTAAGTTCGCGGCTTCTTGACTGCACTTTCAGCCCGCGCCGGCTTCCACAGCACATCCCCTCTGAAGGAACTATCACGAGCCGCCACAATAGATCTCGCTGAAGCCCCTCGTTCAAGGTCCGCTCGTGCGACACAGATCTGATACAAGTCTTGCATGGAGAGAATGTCCGTCACTCTTTCCAGCTCGCAAAGACAATCATGTGCGTCTCGCCAGAAGAAGCAGACATCGCACACTGTGCTGATGCCCAATGACCGCAACAAAGACTCCAGCCGCGTATGCCGAATCAGCAGCTCCGCCAAGGAATGATCCATGGCAGGGAAAGAAAGGAATCCCTGTACTGATGGGCTCGGGCCTGGAGCTACGGGATTCACCATCCCCTGAAAAGTTCATGGCGCAAAAGGGCCCTACCCAACCAACCTACGTTTTGTGATCCAACAAGCACAACCACAACCACCGCCACAACCGGAACCACAGCCACGACCACAAGGACGACGGCGAGGCTCGGACGCAGCGAAATCGTGCAAGACATACATGCTGTTTACATCGGTGAGAGCAGCATTTTCCGTGGTCAAGGTACAGAAAATTTAGGGTTGTCCGGTGTCTTGTGCTTGCCTCGTTTCCCAGTTTGGTAAAAAAATCGAATTCATAGATATTGACAGCAGTTTCCTAGGTTTTAATGTTTTAATTTTCGCCTTTTGCGGCAAGCAAAGCTCTTCTATTGCTCTGCTGGGCTTTGATCCCCACCCCTCGTATTGAGCTTTTGCCATCCCTGCCTCCGAAGAGGTAGTCGCACCAGGGCAACCGTGCTGTGTAATTGTAGCTCGTGTGGAGTGCATGGAAACCGTAGGCCTCCAAGGCCACCTTCAGCCTTGGGGGCACTCGGCTTCGAAATGCTTCGAATTTTGGGCTCGATGAGATAAGCTTAGACATGCCTAGACAATAGGAGGCTGCGGTCGGGGCAGTGCTTGGATCTGTTGGTTGTGGGCTACATGGTGGTAGCAAACGAAGACGGGTGCAACAGCCGCAATGCTAAGCTAGAAGGAGCAACCCAAACCAATCGCAAGCTTCGTACCTCCAAATTCTAACGGTTAAACCTGGAGTGCGCGAATCAGCCGATGGCAATGGAACGAACCGGCTTGTCGGAGTGGCGATTCTAATCTGAGCTCGACTCCTTATTAATGAGGCTGGAAGCTGAAACCTGCCAAGGGTCGTCTGCGTGCCGGTCCTCGGCGGTCCCACATCAAGCACTCGAAAGGAAGTCGCCACCGCAAGGCCAGCTGCAAGCGACAGAACGGAGAGCATGGCCAGTTGAGAGTCTGCTTGATCTCGCGTCGGGAGTGGGGGTCTACGAACTGCGTGGGCTGGCAGGTTGCTGGCGGTTGCTGCAATGCTACAGCTGCTACAGGTGACAAGGTGATACGACAGAACGAGGTTGAGGTGTCTGAGTCGTTCTTTGGGTTCAGGGTGTCGATTTAGCTTTGGGATCTAGCGACCTAGCCCATTGGGTGAACGGGGGTGCGGTAAGCAGCTGGAGAACCAAACTCGCGAAGCACAACAAGTGACTGATCAACCACCTGCCCCACATCTCGAATCGCTGCCACTGGTGCATTTTGGCTTTTCAGAGCCGCCAAGCTGCCAACGTACCAAAACAACCACCCCTGCAGGTCCCAATAGCTGTCGGCTATACATAGTGGCTCTGTGCCCAGCCCATGCCAGTATCCTCGCTGGTCTCTTGCCGTCACAAGCCACGCCAGCTCTGAACGCCCTCCGTGATTTCCCACCCGCTTGGTACACTTCTCGATCCCTCCGTGATTGAAAACCAGGGTCCCTCCGACGTTCCTGACGAAACCCTTGGACGC
Source organism: Symbiodinium sp. clade A Y106 (assembly GCA_003297005.1). NCBI lineage: Eukaryota > Dinophyceae > Suessiales > Symbiodiniaceae > Symbiodinium > Symbiodinium sp. clade A. The sequence continues at coordinate 69,167 of BGNK01001877.1, read as the reverse complement.
ATCATATGTGGAGGAACAAGCAAACGGATAAGATCCGGCTCTAAGTCGATCCAACTGATGCATGGGCAAGCCTCAACATCCCTGAAGATGGCTGGCCCGCCGATGCATGGACCTCGTCAGCAGCCCGTCATAGCGATGCCGGCCTTGGATCAGGGAGCATCTGCCTTCAAGTCAGTGCCAGAGCCTTGCCACTTTGGAGCAGACTTCTGGCACCTGGAAGCCTTCAAAACACTGCTGGCAACGCGCTGCCCGGCATGTCACCCTGATCGTCTTTGGCTCGGGGGCAACTGAGGCTTGCCGTTCCCGAAGGATCTCGTCTTTGCATGCTCGATGCAGAAAACTGAGTAACTTTGGGGTGATGAAGGTCCGCCTCACAAATTCCAGGGAGAAGTTGGCAGGAGCTTGTGATAGTCTCGCGATGCCCAATTTCGAGGCTACCTTGCAAACCACAGTGGATACTCTAGGGCCTGGTAGGGGCGCCATCGGGCTCGGAATTCCGCAATTTGGGCCTCCGGACGCAAGGCAAGTTCAGACTCAAACGGTCAACTCCTCCGCCAGCCAATGCCCACTTGCTATCTTGAGCTGTAGTGGTGCATCATGCGATCTGGTCGGGGAGGCTTCGACAAGCAGAGGCAGGACGCTTTTAACCTTCGGCTGTGATGGCCCGTATGGGCTCCACATAAATGTAAATACGTCTTCGGCCCTGAGGCCGCAGCCACTGGGCGACCGGTCCCCGGAACCACTCCACCAGCTAAAAGGAATGTGTCTATGCTGCAGCTACATGCAGCAGATAGAAGTCGGGGGATCAATGCTGAAAGAGTGTACGGGCTTACGAGACTTTGAAGTTGTTCGATTCTTGTGCGATCGTGTCCATGGTTCGATCCGATCTCACCGTCAACCCGCTGTTGAGCGGGAACTCCTTGCTGCGACGCTTGTGGGACGGGGGGCTCTTGATTGCTCTGGCAAGCTTTGGCATGAACATTGGCAGAAGGCCCTAGGTGGACGCAAGGCACAAAGATCGGCTCTTTTCAGTTCCCGACGAGGGTTCTCTGGCTCCAAATCGAACCCACAAATTCCATTAACAGAAACCAAGTCTTACAACCTCGCTCCGCTCCAAGCCTATATAATCCAGCTTCATGCGCTCAGGCCAGAGTTTCCAATCGTTGAGCCGCTCGGTTGACACCGGGGTCTATGCTTCAGCTAGGCTGCCGTGCAGGCGTTGCATGCGTTGCAGGTTTGCAGCAGATGCAAGAGGTTGCAGGCATGGGCTCTAGCTGACCACAGGTAGCCAGATCTCGAAGCCTTTGTGTGTCTTGGTCGTGCTAGATGACATGCATCGGGATGCTGATCGAGAAGGAATTATCCCTGGGGCCTCAAATGGTCGTATAGAAGAGTGGCAGGCTTCATACTGCAAGCCAAAAGTCCGGAAGGAAGTTCACCTTTTTAAGTTTTTGCCACCGAGGAATCTCAACTCATCCCCGCTGCAGGCATGTCAATGGCGAGAGTTGCTGACTCCTTGATCACCCGAACCAGGCCTGGACGTACTGCGACCGATGTTGAGGAGGGGAAGGCTCACAGCAAGAACAAGGCAAATGCTTTCCCTGCTTGCCTTCACACAAAGCGCGAACCTTGCGGATGCTCTCTGAGTGCCGAGTCCCTAGGAATGCTGTCCTGGAAATCGAAGGCACGCAATCTCGGCATGCAGCGGCAGCATAGAAGTTCCGGAGCACTGCGACAAGCCGAGAAGTACAGGGCATTTGGAAAAGCGCAACAATCAGAGGCGAATGTAGGGACCCACATCACGGCTCAGGAATTGGGAGTGAAGGCTCGCTTGAGTTCAGCGATGCCTACAGCAAGTCAACATCGCGCAGACAGCACCTCTTGGGTGCACCTCAAGACTGCTGGGGCCTATGTCGTGCGCCTATTGGGTTCAGGCCATGATAGGCACCTGCGAATGCGCCTGAACGTCAGCCTAAGCATGTGACAGCGCGCAGCTCAACTCACCATCCATATCTCCAACATGGCTCCGGAGACGGACAGGCAAACAGTACTTGGGATGAGCGGCGTCGCCCGTCAAGCAAACGAGTGCAGTTCAGCGCAACAAGCGGGAGTCTGGAACCACTGTCGCAGACCTGCAGAAGTCATCTGGAGGTTGCTTCGGTCCGTCTCCGAGTTCCCGAGGATCTGTCGGTAGAGGCCCGAATCCCGAAACGAGCAACTCGCAAGACCTCTAGGGGTGTTCAGGCCGGCTTGGGCAACAACACATGTACCGTTCCAAGAAGCCAACCTCTAGATGTCCAAGCAACACCCCAAAAGTCCAAGTCTGGGCAGGACTTGGAGTACCATGTGCATTGATCCCAAAAGCCTAGAACCCGAAACTCGCAAACCCTTGCATGCGAATGCTTGCAGTTCAGCGTTGCAGAGCAAGGTTCAAATCTTTGACAGGCACCGCGCAGGCCCGAGGTCCACTGTCGACAGACAATACCAAGCCCGAGGCCCGAGACTTTTATCAACAGCTGCCGAGACCGTTCGGCTGGATTCGGGCGATTTGGGATGTTCAGATCCTCGACTCCCGTGTGTGTGGGTAGGTTGCGATGTTATGCACTACGGTATTGGACTTCGGGTGAGGGTTGTCAAAATGCATGGCAAGGAGAGCAGTTCAAGCTTCAGTTTAGGCAAGTTGTGCTGGGCGGGGGCTGCGTTCTTCAGTCTTTGAGTTCCCCAAGACTGCCGGAGTGGCTTCGGCACAACATGCCCAGCTGCCCAGCTCCAAGAAGCCAACCTCCACAAGTCCAGGCAATACCCCAGAAGTCCAGCTCTCGGCCAAGCAACAAATTCAAGGCGCGATGATGACGAAAGCCTACAACTGAGCCATTTTGAACGAAGGCCTGGGGCAATTGAGCCTGTAACCTGAAACTCACAAACCGCACATACTCACGCTTGCGACTCAAGCTATGCTGTACTCTAACACTCGATCAACTTCACACGGATGCGAAAAGCAAAATGACAGAACTTGTGGTGCACACTTCTGCTGACTGTGCATGTGGACTGTGGCCGGGAGCTGCTTAACCTTATGAGGAAGAAGGCAGCCGCGACCTCAGCTTTATTCCCGATATCACAACGGGTGCAAGCTGGGCCCAGGGTGCAGGCTCAGAAGTCAAAATCAGGCGAGGACCCTGAGCCTGGCAAGTCTTCACAAGTCCGCACCTGCAGTCTGCAGAGAGGCATGGAGGCCCTGACAAAGCACGCGTGGGGTGACGGGTCTTGGCCTTCCCTCGCTTTGGGGAGGCCCAAGAAAGCAACGGAAGCATATGTGGGTGGGTGCTGTGGGCTGAGTGGGTGCTCAAAAGAAGTCTTAAACGTCTCGATGATAGCCTCGGATCAGATCTTTTCCATACAGCCTGTTCCTTACAAACCATGTATGGCCCTCCGATGCTCCCCCGTGGCGCAGCAGTTGGCAGGTGCATTCGGAGGTGCATTGTCTGAGATGTCTGAAGTTGACGTCGAGGTTCCAAGGAAGTGTCACGGTACAGCCGACAGGCAAATTGGGCATACCAGGGATCTGAACGATTCGAAGAACAGAAGCTTGAGGCATTGAAGGCTTGACAGACTTCATGCCTCCATGCGTACATGCCAGGACTGCCCTGCTTCAAGCAACCACTGCTGCATTATCGGGGCAAAAACCCTGTGTAGCAAAGCTGCAAAACGTGAAAAGAATCGTCTTGAAGTTAAAACGCCGGCGTTCACTCTCGATGCGAAGCCGGCAGATGCGCAAATGCTCATGCCCGCACGCCCCAAACTTCAAAACCGAGGAGTGGAGCTGGACATGCCACTATGCCGACTCTTGCAAGGAAGGGCAGCAGCAGACTTTTCCATGGCGACTAAATGCCTTGAAGCCGCTTTGCGCACGCGTTACAGAACAGAACATAGACGGAGTCATTTGACATCGGGTGTTAACGGAATCGGAAGGGGATGGCGATCAACACAAGGTATCAAGGTTGGAGCTTGGTCGGCTTTGTCGGCTTTCTAAACACGTCCAGGGGAGTTAAAGATAGGGGTGCGATGGCTCACATCACAGCATGACGCAGCCACGGACATGCAGCCAGCGGCACGGAGCAAGTAACCACAGCAGGCGAAAGCCCACAATCCTAAGCTTCCTAGACCTTCAATCCTCATAATGTCAAGTTCCAGGTAGTTGAAGCTTGAATCTCGCCTCGCAGCACTCTGGCGATCCGCACCTGTTTCGCCCAACCCCTAGACAGAACTCTCCCCGTAAGTTCAGGCGTCGAGACATCAAACCGCAAGCTATGGATTCCAAAATCCAACGGTATGAAGGCATCGCTGCGTCTGTCTTTGGGGACTTGCAAGCACGCGTGCACATCCGCAGGGCAACAAACCGTCCAGCCTGGACAAGATATGACAAGATCACAGCAGCAAGGTAGCACGAGCAGTCCTGTCAGGACCGGACACATATCCCAGTCTCGCCTCGGTATGGCTTCAGTGATCAGGCCAGTTGATGCGACATGGACATCCTGTGCTTGGACCTTCCAGGGCTAGGCAAGACGCTGATATCTGCTACACAAAAATAGGAAGAACTTGAGGTACTAGTAGCCGATCGTCTTCGCATCTTTGTGGGCTTCAAGCCCAGGACCACTCGAGGTCTAAACGGCAGCCGTCATCGTGCAAGCCAGCTCCACATCGCTGCTGGGGCTTGTAGACGTCAAGACACAAGTCGAACACTCTTCAATGCACAACGCCCTCTCCAACACTGCATGTGAATGCCAGTGGGCTCAACCTATGCTCCCACCACGGCCTTAGCTTGCCACACTGGCAGTTACGGACACAGAGCACACGAGACAGACTTTTGCGGCATCCCGCCTTAACAGTCGTCTCTGGCCTCTGGCTACAAGGCCCCATCCCAACGGTTGGGCTCGTGTCGATCCGCGCGAGCTGTGTGACCCGAAAACCTTAGGTCAGGACTTCTCAGCCTGACTGCCGCGCTGCTCTGAACCGTCAAGGCTTAGTTTGTTGCCGGCTGGTTCTGGCTGGATGGGAGAAGTCGGACGCAGGATCCCGACAAAACATTTCACGTTGCCTAGCCGAGCCTCGACGAAGTAGCTGGCAAGCTGGAGGCCATGGCGGCCAACCGTGCCAGACTCACTCCGTTGGCACATCCCGGCTGATATTGGCGAGTGCTCACAATCCATGCTAACCCATGCAAGAATAACATGCCTGGCTGGCTACGACAGATCCATGGCGAAATCGACAGTTGCGTCATTGGGCGAAGGATGCCAACCCTGGAAAGGGACCTCCACGAGGACGCACGAATCACTCAGCTCGGAAAAATTGGCGTGTCGCACCATCTCCTGTCTTTCGTTGCTCAGAGAATGAGAGGCTCGATTGATTTGAGGGCCCTAAGCACCGCGGCCTGGGCCTGAATCAGGCTGCAGGGAAGGCTGCAGGCAGATCTATGGTGCCAGATGGCACGCAAACGCGTCAAGAAGCAGTGGCCTTTCAAAACACGATGGCAAGCAAAGGAGATGGGCATCTCCGTGCATCTGCGAAGCATCCGACCTGGATGCCACAAACCACCAAGCCGAGCTTGCATGGGCCAGGCGCCCGGCTAACAGCGTTTTGTGAAAGGAAGCCGTCAGATTTACATGGGCAAGCACTAGGCTGAGGCTGTTCAATTCATCTTCCGCACTCCCGTAGCACGCAAAATCATGCTAGCAGTTGCTTCATGCTCGAACCTTCGAGTTTGCAGCCAATGGTTCCAGCGCACGATCCCGCCAATGGCCAATCATGCGGTGTTTCAGCCCTGACTGCTGGGCTTGGGCCATGTCGGGCAAGGCAGGCTGGTTTACGAAGGGGTCTCGGATCTTTAACGCTAGCTTTGGCATGACGAAGGAAGCTGAGACCAAGTCTCCATCAACGTTCAAGGTGTCAAAGCGAAGTGCTCACCCCAGGCTCTTGGCTGAAAAAGAACTTCAAGTCCAGTGCTCATTGGCGACCGAAGACGAGATACCTCAGGTGGTTCGTTCGGGGATTAGGGTCAGCAAGTCAAACAGGAGCCTCGATGTTGCTTGCAGTTCGCGGCTTTGGGTAGCTCGCGGCACCCAGCCTAGGACACCCTGAACGCAGCGGTCGAAGCTGTGCAGCTTACATCCCCTTGGCTTAGGCGGCATGTATTCGTCCAGAAAACCGCGACGGGATCAACAACGAGCGCTCGTCCCTCTGAGCATGCTGGATGTGATGCGATGCAGCACATTACGACACGCCTCAATGACCTTCTCAGAATGTCTCCGGCTGCAGGGCAAAGACAAATCAAGACACAGCCCGCGCACTGGCAGCTCGGTCATGCTTCTCGTCAACGTCGTGAGAGGTGCTGTGTGGGCAGTATCATGGAAGGACACCCAAGCTTGCAAGGTTATGCACGGAGTCTTGCGCGGCATGTTGCAGCAGACTTGGCACGCTTGGTCATGTCACCTTCAAGCCACACAGACGTGCGCAGGGCAGGCTTCAAGCCGCACAGACATGAGCAGACTTCCCCAGCAAACGTGTTGTATCTTTCGGTGGAACAAACCTGCAAGGTTTGGGACTGACCTGTCTGCGCGCCAGCATCGACGCGGCGAACATTACAATTGATGTGCAGGTGCAGAGTGCCTTCAGCATGTTAGCCAAAGTGATGGTGACAACGCTCAAAGTGGCACCAATTCGACCAGTTTACGAGACTGTCGTGTATGCGTGCTTGTGCTACGTCTTATGTTTGCCCGAGGTGCTTTGTAACGTACATAATTAGTTAAAGGCCCGGGCTGGAATGATTGCAGGCCCTCAAGTGGAATGTTGCCACAGGGCGCCGCTGCTGCCTAACTGGCTACTTACCGTAGACCTGACTTCAACCATCTTCAGAAAGCGGTCATGAAAGCGTCGGCTCCACGGCATCATCGTCTTCCTACCGCATCAATGCAGGCGGGGACACTCAAGTTGGCCTGAACCTGCAGCGATCGGAGTCGCGGAAGTTATCCGCAAGATGAGTGCATCAATGGGCTTGAAATATCCCCGTGCACGCTGACATGCTTGGAAGCCGCTGCCGAAAAACTCTCATTGGCGAAGTCTGGCGAGAGACTGCTGGCACACACACACACACACAGGCAGATACAACCGCAACCACCAAAGCAATGACGACTTCAACTTGCCATGTTTTCCCTCCTTACCAGAGGTACGGACATGTTAGCGATGAAAGAGCCAATATTCTTAGTACTGAGTACTGCCGTTCCAGCGGCAAGCTGCCAGGAACGAAGCGCCCATGCTGCAAGACTCTCAACCGCAACTGCCTCGAGCGGAGCGGGTAAATGTGTGGACCGCAAGTGTGAATGTGGACGCATGCGACCACAGCCTAAATGCACAGTCTGTGCCAACGAGGTCCGCGCCAGCAATGGATCAACAGAGTGTCCACACGAAATTCCATTCCTGAATGCTTTGCCGCTTTCGGCGACTTGCGGGTGGGTTCGATCGCGAACCTTCGCAAACTTCCGAGATGCGTGTGGGAATCACGCGAAGCTTTCATCTTCAACGAACAGTTTAAGCTCGAAGCGAAGATAAAGACACAGACACGGGCCTCCTCCATTGCATGTGCAGACTCCACCTAGGACACCGCAGATGACAATGCCAATGCGCGGAAGATGGCACAGGGCGCATGTGCTGGTGTTTGACCAGCAGGCATGTACGAGTACGTAGTCCGAAAACGCCCTCGAGCCGTCGATCGCAAATGTTCTGCAGCAAGGCGTAGTGTGTAAATGGCCAAGATGTCGCCATGGCTTGCGACGGCAGCGAAAGGCTCATGACCAGTCCATGTTTTTGGGCCTACTGTGTGTCTGTGTGTGTGTGTCGAACAGCGAGACAGAGGCGCCCTGTATCCAGTCCACAAGATTGCCTCTACTCTACTCTGTCGCCTGATACCGGAACAGCCCCATACAGCTCTTCCATCAATTTGCTGCACATTTCTGCTCAACATCGATTAACCCTGCCCTGTGGTACTCATGCCCTCATGCGTCGGAATCGCTCTGGGGCCTCGAGCTCCACACAGATCCCCGCCGCTACTCTTACGTGCACCGGTCTTCGGGCTGTGTCGGGTCAGCGACCATCGGAAGGTTCTTGCAAACAGCTTCTCCGAGCACAATCCAAGCTGCAAGATGCTGCAGGCCACTACAAAGCTACGAGCAGTGTACGGACTTTTGGACTGCGGTGGTCTGCTGCAGATGCTGTGACACAAAGCGAGCAGCACATAGACACCGCGTACCTGTGTAATTACTTGTCAATCAATGCAGTATATCAACATTACAAAGCGGGGTTTAGTCGCAGAGAGCAATAACCCGTTTCCCTCGACTGTGGCGGCTCCAGAGAGACTCGAATTTGAGTGAAATCTCCATGCCGGCATCTCTTCATGGTGTGTTCGTCTGCCTTTTGAAACCACATGTCCTGGCAGTGAAGCCTTGAACTTTGAGGTAGTTCCTACTTTCCATGAAAGGATGCGCGGCCTTCTGTGCAGTACAGTAGCTAGCGTTTTGCCGGCTGTGCGTCAGCTCCGAGTGTAGAGTCGCCATGAGTGCGCCTAGAGGCCTCAGAAGCAGTCGCCTAAGAAGCAGGTGGGACTCAGACAGGTCTGCAAATGTCTGCAAGATTCTGGAGAGAAGCGCCTATCGGGCTGCCACCTGCTCCTGTAATCTGTCGATCAGCACCTGAACGCGACAGGAAAAGTGGAACCAAACCTGCACTCAGTTTTTTCTACCAGCTTCCGCTAGGTACTCGGCCTGCTTCTCAGACAAGCTGAGCCGAGCCTTCACATTGTCGTGTTAGATGACACGTGCAAGCAGTACAGCATGAAGTGGCATGCAGGGCCAGGACGGATGGAGCAAGGATGGATGGATGGATGGATGGAAGGATGGAAGGATCGATGGATGGATGGATGGATGGATGGATGGATGGATGGATGGCGGATGGGGTGTGCTCCTGCCTACGCAGCCCCTCCGCAAGCGCCAGCGAGACTCCAGTTGGAGTTCACGTCACCGCCCCACGCCCAGATAAAGGCATCCAGCAAAGCTGTTCAAGCGCACCCAGGCTCACCAGGACCGGCGTCCCCTCCCCGAAGAGATATTATCTGCTCGAGTCGAAAGGCAGGGGTGTGTTCAGCAAGACGGTCGTAGCTCCTCGTGGGGCCGCTTTCGTAGCCGCCCCCAACTACTTACTCGTCGGAGTCACCCGACCCCCATGGGCCATCCTTGACACAGACTCACAGACCCTCACATCACAGGGCACATCATGGTGCCCGTAGTCACCAAATCCTTTCAGTATCGACAGGAAGGGCTGGCCCAAGCCGGAAGACTTTCCTGCGGGTGCGTCGGAACGCCCGGAAGGTGCACAGAGGCAAAGGCAAGGCTCCAGGACTACTTCGGGAGCTGGTTTGCAGCAGTAGAGCCGTCTGATGCGGACTGAGGACATATCGACAGATCTCTCCCCGTCCTTTCATTTGATTCTCGAATTGCTCACTTTGATGCTCCACCTCTTCGGATGGACAAGTGTTAAGCTTTACGGGACTAAACCTATTCATGCTTTAGGGCCTAAAGCAGGTTGCACATGTTGCCCATGACGCCCCAGGAACCATCAGGTCAGAAATCACCGCAAGCCTTTCTTCACCAAGGAGTCGCGTACTGGAGTAGCGTGTGCTAAGCACCCAACTGCAGTTGCCAAGAGCATTTCGACCTGATCGTTATGAAAATCAAAGCGTGGAACAACGAGTGCCACTCTGTCTTTGGGCCCGGCTGTGACTGGAGTTTGGCAGAAAGTGCGTATGTGCACGTATGTGCAAAGAAACCTCAACATCGGAGACTTCAGTGATGAACTGCACCGTGCGCATGCGGTGACATATGACGACTCAGAGAGGTGCATGACGAATTGACAATCAAAGCGGTCCATCATGCCACCGTGCCCCGGAATGAGGTTGTTGAAATCCTGATTGCATGTCCCAGGCTGCACTGATCCCACTTGAGAATCAGGAAATGTCTTCACCATCCCGGACCTTGATGCCATAAGCACGCTTTATGGCAGAGGAGAGGAAGCCCCCGAATGGAGCAGCAAAGGATGCAAAGAATCCAAGACCTGTCCAAGAAACATCCGTGAAGCTGCTTGCATGCGTGGATGACATTAAGTGAGCTGACTGACTGAGGTCCGCACTCAAAGCATGGATCTGTGCCTCGGTGCTGCGCAATTGCATTGAGCACTGTGTAGAGACAGCTTTGCTCCGTGTCTATATGAGCTACCACTAAGGGCATCCACCCTGCAAATCTCGAGCTGGCCGACTGCGTTCAAGACCGGAATCGACCTCGAAGACCAAGAAGTGCATGCCGCCGGGTTCAACTGAAGATCGAACCAAAGTGGCAGACCCTGCCAGCACTCGCCAAGAAGCTCTCATTCCACCTGGCGACACTACTTACGCCATGCCTTGCAAAGACATTGCAACGGCAAGGTAGATTCAATTCTCCGCCGGCTGCACTGGGAAGAGCATCGACGATGATGCTGTCGATGCTTTGTGGTCTGCTCGCAACAATTCGAACTTGTCAATGCAGAGCAAGCAAGAACACACAGTCCAATGCTCAAGATTGTCAAGCATGTGGCGCGCCCGCCCAAGAAGGCATGAAACTACAAGAGAGATCTTCATGTGAGAGCGATGTGGTCAGGGTGGCTCTCTTGGGCAGGATCGAACCTAGCCCGCTCGCAGTTTCTTACGCCTCGGTCCGAGCCGCACTCCATCAGGGAGCCGCTCTTGGACCGCTTCGGCGAGTCCGAGGTGTTCCAACAGGTTCCAATGCCGCCGTCTTTGAAGTCGCGAAAAGCGTTCTAGCCGAGACGGTTTTTGGACTGAATACAGTTTTCTATCGAAGTGCTTGGACGACTGCTCTTCGGCTGGAGGTTCGAGAAAGATCGCGCTTTCCTAGACGTATTCGGAGAAAGGTACTCTTTGCTGCCCGAGCCTGTACATCTGCCCAGGTTCGCAAGACAGCGCGTGAACCTGACATGTGTCACAGATGCTGTGAAAAAGGCACATGAAGTGCGACCGAAGAGTTCAGAACCCGGCCGACAATGTTATCTCTTCTGGCACCTGGGCCGGCAATCATAAGGGTATAGCTGCATTTGCTGGTGTGGAGCTCCAACTGATACATGATGCTTGCCATGACATGCCAGAACCGAACCTATTCAGCACCAGGTGAACAGACGGACATTATGTTTTGTAATGCCACAAGCTAGACAACAAAACGGATAGATAGCATAGAAGTAGGCTGCCAGGAACAAGCAAATATACCATGCAGCAATGCATATTGTTAGGTACTAGACACGTTTGATGCTTTCCTTGGGAGCATTCATGGATGCAGAGGTCGGTGGAATCACGGGCTCGGGCTGTCAACCCACGTGTGGTTGCGTCCTCCCGAAGATGCTATTTAAGGCAAGCACAATAATTATGCATAATTTACAGGCAATCATACCTAGCACCGTGAAACTCTGGATGCACGGCGGCAAGAGCAGGGCGGCAGGGCCACCCTGACAGACTTAGCCCTAACCCTGACAGCATCTCACACTTGTCTCAAGTCCTTGAAATCGCTTTCTGAAGTCTCCGGTGAGGTCTCCAGCCACTGAGGCTGGTAGTAGAAGTGCCACTTGCGTCGCTAGACAAAATCCTGCACTCTTTGGCCCAAAGTTTAAACAGACACACACACACAAACACCTTCACACAATCCATCTTGAACCTGCGGCATCTGCTTTGATTTGAAGGTTGGCTTGTGCGCCAAAGCAGCGCCAAAGTATGCCCAAGGAGCCATTCGTTTTCGCTTCAATCTCTCTGCTTTGAAGGCCTAATCATGGCCTTTGGGGAAGGCAGTGAATCCAAGAATTAAACAAACTAGCTCCTGAGTTTATTGCCCGGCATCAGGCCGTCCTGGACCCCTCAGGCACGCACAATTTACTTATGATTTAATTGGCCCCTGAACGTTGCGTGACGCTCCTTTCCACGCCTGTCCTGTTCCCTACACGGCACAATTACAGGTCTAATGGTTCTGAATCAATGACCAAACCTGAAACAACTAAATCGGAGCTAAATTGTCTCGAAGAGCTGGCAAAAACGCAACGATTAAATCATCATTTGAATGCCTCCCAAGACCATTGTTTCAGGCTCAAGATTTAAAATGGGCAAAGGGATGCAAGGTTCGCAGTCTACTGCACAAGTCTCTGAGCAGATTTTACTGGTATGCAGCGAGACGAACAGTACAACCTAGTTCTAAGAAGATCCCCACGGAAGGTTCGGAGCTTGCAATCCCCTAAGCCCAATAAACCTGCGACACGTCATTGTGGCGATCTACTTATTTAGCCAAGCTTTCCTTCGAACGTGATAGGAACCAGCTACATTACTGGTGGTTACCAAGAAGAACGCCAAATTACGCGATTGAATCATGATTTAATGCGGTATCCTGCTAGTGAACTGGCACACGTCTTTGTAAGCAGATTCTACTGGTATGCAGCGAGACGAACGGTACAACCAATTTCTAAAAAGATCCCCACGGAAGGTTCGGAGCTTGCAATCTCTAAGCCCAATAAACCTGCGACCGGTCCTTGTGGCGATCTAAGTATTTAGAAGCCTTCCTTCGAACGTGATAGGAACCAACGGCATTGCTGGTGGTAGCCAAGAAGGACGCCAAACCAGTCCAAATTACGCAATTAAAACATAGTCTAATGTGGTATCCTGTTAGCGGCCACCAGTAGCGAACTGGCACAAGTCTCCCAGCAGATTCTACTGGTATGCAGCGAGACGAACAATACACTCTAGTTCCGGAACTTGCTTTCCTGAAGCCCAACAAACCTGCGACCGGTCATTGTGGCGATCTACTGTACTTATTTGGAGAAGCCTTCCTTCGAACGTGATAGGAACCAACTACTGTACTGGTTGTTACCAAGAAGGACGCCAAATTTCGCAATTAAACCACGATTTAATGGTATCCTGCTAGTGAACCGGCACAAGTCTCTAAGCAGATTTTACTGGTATGCGAGACAGTCACCTCATGATTTAACCGCTTTTTGGAGAAATGCATAGACACAATAATTAAAACCAGATATAATTGTGTCTTTGGAAGGTCAAAAGTAGGTCGAAACCGAACCATTAAGTCGAGATTCAATCTTACTTAACTTCTGGATTCATTGGTTTTCGGCCTTTGGGTCCAGAATGATCTATAGACCGGCCTACAGCCACTGTCAGCAGGGAAGCTGCGGAAATTGAAATCATGTGCGGAGCTGCGGTTGCACCACTACCGAACAAATCCTGAAGTGCCAACACGGGCTGTTGGGTGGTCTCTACCAGGACGAGCACCTCCTCTGCAGGCTGGCAGGGGGTGGCAGGGGGCACATACAGCTGCACGGTTTGTGCTGGAGGGAACCTCGTGTGTAAAACCTCCATAACCATAACGTACAAATGAGAGACCGTTCAATCGGGTCCCCAGTTCGATTCTATTCTGCGTTCCATGATGGTTGTTGAAGAAGTTTCAGCTCAAGCGAACGCATCCAGCTTCGCATGTCAACCGGGTCTAGCGATGTCCGGTGGCTTTTGCTGCCCAGCTCCCGTGCTGGGGCATGATCCAAAGCAAGTCGTCCTCTGAGGTGCGTTGTCAACGAGCGAACCGACTGCTGACACCGGATGGGCTTGCTCTTCAAGCGTTTCAACGGTAGTACCTCCACCTGTACATGGCCACATGCGCCCACACCTCAAGTTGAAGAAGGCATGGATATGTGCGGTCCCCCTGGCTGTATTCCAGCCATTAAACTCATTAAACTTTTCACTGCAGCCCTCTCTCTTACAGATCACTCCCTCAAGACTGGCACGTTTCCCGTTCGACACAACATCGACTTCAATTAGGGGCCGTGTTCTCAATATGCTCCAACTCATGGATGGTACTCCATGCAAGCCTGGCTTCACTGTAAACTGGGATTCCGACACAAGTCATCCATTTGTAGGCGCACAGCTTCCTGCCCGTCTCTGTGTGATACAACTCCGGGACCAGTGCACTGGTGTAAAAGCTCTACTTACATTCACCCTACATTTTGGTGCGGCAATGCGGCATAGCCAAGAACTCTGCACCAGTTACTGCCCCCGTTGGCATGTGCCGTGCGAGGTCCTGGAGAACCATAGCGCGAAAAGCATAGTGCAAACCTCGACCGGATCCAGTCTGCGAGTTGACCGCAGCTGTGTCAAAAACAATTAGCTGACTTAGCTCCAGGCAGCACTGCCTAGAAATCCTTCCCAGGTTTTGTTTGGAGACCTGGGCCGGAGTCTGCCCATTGAGGGGCGCTTGGCCTAAAATGCGTAAAATCTCGGCAGCCACCCTGCACACTGAAAACCTCACAGAATCTCTGGGCGGGGGATAGGGCAACAGGGCTTTGGGAGGTCTGGGTACGGACGGGGTCACTGCTTGATCGACACGTGGCACACATCTCCGGGAGCGCATGGAAAGGCGACGGGCATGTGAGAGCTGGGCAGTTCCAAGAACCTTCTCCGAATAAGCTTCTTTCCAAACAGCCTTGGTCATGCCCCGGCATGATGCCGTCGACAAATCGTTGGAAAATCATGCCCGAGTTGCTGCCCGCAGTAGTACGCCATGATGTCGTTACCTCTCTCATGCGGCAATATTGCAGCGACTCCCATGCCACAGCAACTGAGAGCAACAGAGAAGCTGAGGACCACAGCATATCACGAGTGACGAAGGAAGGACAAACCAAAAGAGTCCAGCGTAAATCAAATGGAATACCTCCAGATCTGACGGAGCATCTGTTGCCCACGCTGAGGTTCATGACTTCCATCTGCAAAAAATGGCTGCTTGAGGCTGGCGCAGCTTGAGTCTGAAACACAACTATGCCTCAGCGCCGCATTGCATGGCATTCCTGTTCTGCCTGTTCTGCACAGCGCAACTGAACTAGGGGCATATGGTGACCATGGTCCAGGTGTACTGCGTAATTTGGTACCTGCAGGATTGCAGCTTCAAGCCTCCGTGAAGTGGTAGAACAACTGGTGAGCTGAGAGGGGCGCTTATACAGCCCCTTTCGAAGGCTCAAAACGGAGACCATAAGGAGCAGGGTGTACAGTGAGAAGGAAACCTGCTAGCAAAATTATTTGCATGCCGCACCTGGGAACTTGCTTGCATTTGCTCTCTGTGGCAACCACCAGCATGTTGTTTTCCAGGACCAGCCTCGCCTTGGAGACAAGATGAGACAAGGAATTCTGATGAGTGTCTTTCTGTGAGCTTGTTTTCGGCCGGGATTTTCTGCCCGTGCTGCGATTCGTGAATTTAGGATTAAACCAAAGCATTTGGTAAGACTTCCCGCCATCTTGCGTGTTCCCACTCTTGCTGGAGAAACGTTTGCCTCCTATTTCGTCTCTGAACCCTGAAGTTCTCACAGGATTCCCTTGCACTTTCGAAGGTTTCTGTCGCCGATACTCTTGCCACCACTCGTGTGTTCCCTGGAGTACGTACGAGGCTCGAATTTGAGGTGCAGTACCAGCTTGTACAAGTATTAGGTTTCGGGGTGCGGGTTTTTGGGTTCCGTGTCAAAGGTTTTTATAGATCTTTCGGGTGATCAAAGCTTCCGGGCCAAGATCTCCTTCTTGGGCTTCGGACTTTCCGCCAAGCATCTCTTTCCAGGAGGCCCCAACCACCTCCCTGAACAGCCCCGTAAGCCACCAGTCCACGATCGAGGCTCCCCGCTCTCTCTTTGCCCCCGCACCTCCTTGCTTCGGGCTTCCCCGTTTCCGATGTCTGCCGTCGGTAGACTCCCGTAACGGCTCATGTGTGATCAGGGGGTGCGAGGATCCGACAATCAGATCTGTGGAGTGATTGCTGCAGAATCCCAAAATCCTGTAACGAGTGGCTCATAGTGACTATGTGCACCCTAAAGGAATGATTGGAACATGTTGGAACCCGAAAACCTGAAACCCTGAAGGAGTGAGCAGTTACGAATTATGCAGTAGGACCAAAGATCCTAATATGACTCCGTTGTCTTTGTCCGGCAGCAAAGCGAGCCCACGCAAGGCGGGCGGGCGGGGCGTTAATGCGAGCTAGAACCTAAAATCTAAAACCCAACTCTGTGTCTGTCTTCCTGTCCATGCTCCGCTCCAGCAGTGTTCCTCAATTTGGTTATCCGCATTCTCGGCCTGTCATGCTCATGGGCTCCTTGACAGGTCAGGACCAGGTTTGGTTCCTGTGCGTACCCAAGTGTATGTGCTGTCTGTGACAGCCGGGGCGGCATATGCGGTCCTGACAGAACCTGCGCGCATGGTTCGGACCCCCTTGCTGCGAGTGAAACGAAACGAAACCACCACCAATACAATCACGACAACCACCACCGCGACGATGACAACACTACCACCAACAACAACACCGACACCAGCAACAACAGAACTACCACCACCAGCACCATAACCACCAGCACGACCAGCA